>OMNN01098782.1:9867-32969 GCA_900302755.1 Chromis chromis | reverse complement strand
GTGCTCTTCCGATCCTGCATGTTTTAGATGTTTCCCTCTTCCAACATACCTGATTCAAATGATCCGCTCATCATCAAGCTCTGCAGAAGCCTGATAATGATCCTGATCATTTGAATCAGGTGTGTTGGTAGAGGGAGACATCTAAAACATGTAGGATAGCGGCCCTCGAGGACCAGGATTGGGCACCCCTGCTTTAATTGATATATTCTGCATTATCTTACTATAAAATTATATTATAGTTATAGTTATATAGAGACTGTCGTGTTATTTTGTGTTGTTCTGTGTTTGGATAGGGCTATTACTGTTGCCTGTCCAGGGCTGTGTGCAACATTTGTGTGCTTCAGCCACCTCTGGGGATTGTGTGGGTTGTGAGTCTACACTCTGGGACCCCTGCAGTAACTCATTTCTTTGTGGTGTGTCAGGAAAGCATTTGTTTACCTCAGTTTCAGTCTGCTGCTAGGGAGCAACATTTCACTTTGACAGCTTGCAGTTCAGTGTCAGATACGCTTCTGTTTTATCAAATGCATCAATCCACACTGACAACAAGACAATCTTGTCTTCTAATTTGTGTATTTATTTCCCTCCGGCGCAATTAGTAAAGTCTGACTCATCAGATGTAGATTGCGGGGATACGCCTGCCTACTGGAAACAACAACATCATCTGGGCAGCAACCTACACGCTGAATATTACAGGTTTTGCCAAAGGTTTGGTTCGTCCAAAAAAGCAGCCCTGCTTATTTCAGTGAATTGTCCATTCTATTGACAGCACTCGCCTCCCTGCATGCAAAACAATTCCCCTCGACAATATCTAAAGTGAACATTGTCGCTGCATCTTGTTATCTGTCCTGCCTGACACGACCGTTGGGGGAAAATAAAATCCCAGAATCTTAATAACTATGTTGTTTTATTCCTGCACAATCATGCGTACTATTTTCTTTAGTACATTTCTAATATTAGTCAGCTGTAGTGTACAATCAGCATGATATCATACTAACATGCTCTTAATTGATGCTGATATAATATATAATTTTAAGAGGTATAATGTTTAACAGTTAATCAATATATTGAGTGTGAACACTTGCAAATTAGCACTTAATACAAAGTACAGCTGATGCTGATGGAAATATAATTAAATTTACATGTAGGACAATGGAAAAACCTTAATTTTAATTCAAATTAAAGTCATTTTCATTCAGCTTCAGGGAGAGTTAAAACTGTCTTCCAAATTCCATCCCATTACATCCCAAACATTTTAATAAATTTGCCTCAAAACCAAAAAATGTGAACCTCATTACCACACTAGGTATAAGGTCGGGGTATTGCTAAAATCATCAAATAAATGAGATCTAGCACTAAATAAAACCCAATGGACATGAAAAAAGTCAACAAACAGATCCTTAGTATTCACTTGCGATGAAGGTTATAGGCGTCTTCAAGAATAAGAGACACATAAAGGATAAAGAATGGATTCCAGGAAAGTTTCATCTGACAATACAATATTTACAATAACTGGGTTCATTACATAACTGTGGGATTATCATGAATAAAAAACAAGTAGCTGCTCCATTCCCCGTCTCCAACACCTCAGAGCTGCCAATGCAGATCATAATTGATTCTCTGTGGGAAGCATAAACCCGATGACCTGAATAATTACACAACCCCTGTTTCATTAGACACATATTGACATCATCAACCAAAGCCTAGAGGAAAAGTGTGTGTTAATCATCACTCCGTGGAATCAAAGAATTGCATCTGTTAGAGCAAGGACACGCACAAGGCTGCACTAAAGCCGCTCAAGCAACAGCATATTTGCCCTCTTTGGTTGAGTTGCCCCTCTAGAGGAAAAAAAGACATTTGAACTGTATTTTGCGTGGCAAGGTTAAGTTGAAGACGCAAACTCATATTTCCTCTGTAACTAGTTTACAAGAAACTGTACCTATCTGCAGTAATGTTACTTACAGTAGCAGTGTGCAGTGTTTATCATATCCGTAATCTTCAAATCTTAATGATTATTGTAAAACAACAGTGGAAGCCAACTTCAAGGCCTCTGCACAAGTCACCCTCAAGCACAGCATATACAAAGTTGATGCACTGTCCTCGCTCTTAGCTGCTGTTTCTTGGCATGTCATGCTTCCCTATGTCACACCTGGTAACCCATCCAAAGGTGGAATGGACTTTTGTTTTTTTTAATTAGTGGCTTTACTGCTTTATACTGGAAGTCTGTGTAGATTCTTAGTCATCCAGGTCATGGTAGATCCAGGGAGCTTCAGTAAAAGGTAACTGGACTACTGTTTGTTCTTGAATGCATTTCATCTGTCATTAAAGAAGCTCGACCAGTTCCTGAGGAAGTTCTACGCCTGTCTAAGGGGTTCCTTTACCTTCAAACAGACATCCATATGTTTGAATGGCTGGGACAGTCGCAGGCACCCTGCTGCTGTCGAAGAACTGAGGAAGCCTCTAGGATAAAATGTGAAACATTCCAAAAAGAAGTCTGGTTGCTTTCTATCCGTTCCATCCATTACTGGTGTTTAGTCATGGTGGCAGCAGGCTAAGCATGTCATTCCAGACCTCCCTCTCTCAATCTAAATTTTCCAGTTCCTCCTTGGGGATTCTAAGGCGTTCCCAGGCCAGCTGAGATATGTACGAGAATACTTCAAAAAGTTCTCGGCCTCACCCGGAAGCAAGGGGCGTAGCTCCCATTTTGGGGCATAACTGTATACTATGAAGCCTTATATCACTGTCCAAGTGTGGCTTTGAACTGTTGCCCCATGAACTTTCCTGACCCTACCTGCACAGTCTGACTTATATCTGTTTCCCAAACTGAAATCACACTTGCGTGGTCACAATTTTCAAAATGATGATGAAGTCATGCATGCTCAAGATGTGACTTTCTTCCGCAAAGGGATAGCAAAGCTTAAACATCGCTGGATCAAGCGCATTGACGTTAAAGGAGACTATGTTGAAAAGTAAAGCAAGAACAATCTTTCTCCTGTGAGGTATTGTCGTGAGGCCGAGAACTTTTTGAAGTAACCTCGTAATCCCTCCAGTAAGTTCTGGATCTATCCTGGGGTCTCGTCCCAGTTGGGTGTGCCTGGAAAACCTCCAAAGAAAGGCGCCCAGGAAACATCTTAATCAGATGCCTGAAGCACCTTAAAAACAAAGTAGCAGCAACGTGAATCCAAGCTCCCCCACTTCACCACTTTATTGTGGCAAAGGGGAATCCGAGAAGCTATGTTGACAGGGGCAATAGCTCCTTGTTGGGTTTCCCAAGGCAAGGCAAGAGCAATCCAAATGATAATCACAATGAGTTAGGGGACCATGACTTAGGAGGGAAGCTTTGGTGACCAAGCCTTCATCCATTGGGTTTAGCCTGAAGAAGTCACTTGAACTTCTACCCAGTTGGCCCACATTACTTACTTACTTACTTATGCTGACTCCTGGTATTGCAGGCTGGTTCTAGGGATGTGGAACATCACCTTTCTGGCAGAAAACACATGCAGTGGGGAACTACAAGTAAAATCATCGACACACCGGATGTAGGGATAGGAGTATAAACTAGGCAGCTTTGTCTTTTCCTTCCAATAACTACCATTTTACAAGAAACAACAACCACCATCTTGTTGCTAGAACAAGGCAGAGCATTGATCCCTTATAGTACAATGATAAACCATAATGCACTACAGAATGATTTGGCAAACCTAAACTACATCATACCTACATCAACTTTACAACAGCCCGACATAGGTTTTCATCAGACAATAGTATGCTCAGATGCTCAATAGACATTGCCTCTAAACTGCAGATAACCTGCTGATGTATACCTGCTCACTGTCAGAAAAATCACTTTATCTGTCAAATGTAATGGTGCTTTATAAACACAAAGTCCCTTCTTTGATTGATATAACGCTAATGACAAGCATGTTCTTCAGGAACATGCTTGTCATTAGTTTCTATTCCTCAACCCAGTGACTGTGCATACATGTAAACACATAACCACTGAAGGTAACATGCAGAGTTCAGGAGCCAGTTTTCATTTGATTGGACATGATGAATTTCAATGGAGCACCGCGAAGAGAAAATAAATTTCATAGAAAAACAAGGGTTGGGGGGTTTATTTTGATGTACCCAGCTTAAGTACTGAATCGCTCGTTCTTTCTGTGATTATCTGTGATTATATAAAGCATTCAGATAAATGCAGCCAGCGTACACTGACCTATACAATTTCTTGTTGTGTTACAAAAGATGCACATTAGCTGGAGTTCTGGTTTAGACTTTAGTTGTTTTTAACCTGTAGAATAAATACCTAATGCATACATCATTATGTAAAACAGACAAAGAGTTGCTTTGGATACAAAAGTAGTGCTGAATGTAGCGGTAAAATGGTGAATTCAGAACCACATGGCTAAATTAAAGCTCCTTGTTTCTTGACTGGCTAGTTGGAGATGAGAGATACTGATTGTTCCAGTTTTAGAACTTCTTAACCTCGCTTCTGAATTACCAGAACAAGCAGGATTTTTCTGTTTTTGCATCCTGGTATTATTGTTTCTTTCATTTTGCTCATTTTTTCAGAATTTCTGTAGTAGCTCTGAGTTTCTAGGTCTATAATGCGAATTTTCTGTGAATGCTCAGATTCTTTAGCTGTTTCCATTTATCAGTGTTAAAAAATGATGGAAAGTCAAAATTAAATCCCAGCACGAACTATGAGAGTCAAAAGCAATAAATGGGAATCCATTCACACAGGAGAGATGAATAAAAATGATCTGAAATGAGGTAGATGAGCGGAAAAAAAAGACCTAAGTAAAGGTTTATGCATATGAATTAAAGATAATCCGGTCAAAATTAACAATATATTAGACATAAAAAGGATTCTATTAACACAATTAAACTAAAGTGACAAGCTGAATATGACTGTTGGCAAACTGTTGACATGACAATGCAAAGGTAAAAGTTGGAATGAAGGTTTTAAGCACAAAAGCAACTTGGTTAAGTTTAGACAAAGTTAAAATAGGTACTTTGTTAAATTTCAGGACCTTCTTTCATATAAAGTCGGATGCAATGTCACATCTGCGATGGTGAAAATGCAAAAATTGACTTTAATTTTAAAACTGACAGCAGTTACTGTCATCAGAAAGTGTACGTTCTGCTGTTTATTTTAATATGCTTTATATATCAAGAAGCAGGAGTGTGAAAATGTCTTCATAAAGTCATTACTTGAGTTTGTACACTTATGTAACAAGCAAAATAACAGAGCTCCATTTCTGCTCATTATATAGAAATTATATTAACTATGGAACGACAAGTTCATGAGTAGTTTGAACAAGAGTAATAGGCATGGAGATGGAATAAATTTAGTTGAACATTCAAGAAGCAGTAGCCGTGCAGTTTCATTTGGTACATGTTGCACTGAATACCTCCAGAGCGATTCAACCGAGGAGAAAAGATGTTAATTTGGATGCAAAAAAGGACCTGTGTTATCATGGTTACAGTAATAGACGCACGGTAAAGGTAATGGAACAGTAAAAGAAACCATGATGGAACAAACATACAAGGACTTGAGTAGAAGTCTTAAAACCTCGCCGCCAACAGCATAAAATTCACCATTTTGGCAAACATACCAAACCTCCATCTATAGCATAGGTGTCAAACTCTGGCCCGCGGGCCAAATTTGGCCCACAGTGTAATTATATTTGGCCAGCGAGGCAATACCAAATGATTACTAGAGCTGGCCCGCTGGTATTATACAGCTCATGTACCGCTAATACTACAAATCCCAGAATGCTGCTGGTGTTTTGGGGATGTTATAATCAGGCTCATCTATTCGGGCCAATACGGTAGATCATTGACCTAGTCTGTGCTCGCTACCTGCGGCTGCGATGGCCAGCTGCTGTGGTCAACCGCAGCTGCGTTTGGGGTAAAAAAAAACCAAAAAAACATTCCAGTCAGCGGCTTGGAACAGACCGGCTGTTCAGGAAACCTCCCGAACCCCCTTATGGCCAGCCCGCCCCTGTATGTGACCAACTATTCTCCTCGATGAAGATGACCGAAACATCTCACAGGAGACGTCTGACTGAATAACACCTTCACTCGATCCTGAGGATTTCCTCAGATCAGAGCCTGAGCCCAGACATTGATAAAAGTAACATCCAAGAAGAGATGCAGGTATCTGGCTTGGACACATCAGAGTAGATCAGTGTGTAGCAAACTGAGCTATAATTAACGTTTTCTTTATGCACTTTTTCTTGCTACTCCAAGCCATGGGCTCGAATGGTTGCACATTCATTGAAGGATATTATTATTAGTTAATTGGTTTATTATTGTTATTTTATTTTTACATTTATTATTAGCCTGTGGAAAAAGGTTACTGTTGAAATCTAAATCAGAAGGCTGCAAATAAAAAAAGAGGCATACGATTTTTATTTAAATTTTATTTAAGAAATGAATGCCATTGATGTGTTTCTTTAATTTGAAATTTGATTTTGCATGTGTGCAATATTAAGTTATATATTGCTTGTTCCATATTCAATGTTTAAGCAAAACTTGTTTGGGTCCATATGAAAAGGTTCATTGTTATATCTGGAGGAAGATTTTTTCAATAAATATCAATGTTGGCCCGCGTCTTTGTCCAAGTTTTAAATTTTGGCCCACTGTGTATTTGAGTTCGACACCCCTGGGTTAGGGTGTACCATGACTCCACAAGCTCCAAAAGATGGTGAAAACCTGTATTCTTTACATGCATGTCAGAACATGTACTGTAGATTAACACGAGTACCTGATAGTACCGCCAAGTGGCGAATCTAATACCGTAGTGACCCAAGGAGGCAGTCGTTCAAACTACAGGCAGTTCTGTGTTAGCAAGCAGAAAGTATTATGGGGGTTTAGGTACCAATGGACCACCATGACAAAGACTTCTGTGATGCTTAATGACCTCCAGCCAGAACTCATGTGTATAAGATAAGATGGGATTGGCTAGGATAGCATTGCTGTAGTGGCATATGTAACAGAGCCACCTTTGCGGTCTAAATTAAATGGCTGTTAATTAAAACAGCAATCTCAGCACAGGTGAAATGTCCACTATGCTCAATTTGTGTCATCAAATGGGGTATTAAATGATAATGCTGCTGATTATTAGGAAGATTATTCAAGACTGGCATTCCTAATGTCCTGCTACAAATTGTGCACTCCCTTTACACCACCTGTGTGACAGCAGACATAATTAAGGAGCAGACTTAGGTTTGTGCCACTACCAATCAGTTAAAATATGCCTTGACCAGCCCCTATCCCAATCTTTGAGATTGGATCAGTACATCCTTGTATAAGATGTTGGGCCTAGTGTTCTTCCTGCTCTGAAGTACACAATATAGTTAGTACAATATATAGTAGAAATGTTTTGTAGAAAAAGTTTTTCCTGCTTTGCAGAACCTGCAGGGCCCTGTAGTCAAAGGCACAGCATGGAGACCTATAGGTACTGGCTGAATAGCATATAGGCTGTGTATTCTTATTGAAACTACCCATGGTTTCTTTGTCTGTCCCATTCCCTCTGTCTACCTCTAACAGAGAAAGCTGAAGATACTGAGAGAAAGTAAGAGAAAATTATAATACACTGTAGTTTTCGATGTATTGTGTTACACACATACGTACATATCACTGATCCTGTCTGAGACTAAAGCAATTTAATCTCTTTTTGGTGATGTGATGTGTCAAGGCCATAAATTAACCCAATTTAAAATAGCATTTTGAAGAAATGCAGAAAACTGCCTCTTGAAAGGAAAAGGAGAAGATAAAAGAATAATACATCTGCGTAATAATAACCGCTAATCTGAAATAAGATGTGAATATGAATAAGCAAGTTTGCCTGAATCATTACCACTGAAATTGGAGTCCTTTCATAAAGTTAATATTCTGATGATTTTAAATTCCAGACTTTAAAAAGCCATCAAATTATAATGCTCATCATTCACACTCCAACACAGACATTAAATTTCACTTTGGGTGAGATGTGCTCATGTAAATTAGAGTAATTTACACACATTAATATTTTAATACATAATTCTGTTGATGGCTGTCTCATGTTGTCCAGATGAATAGTAGCCAGATGGCGTAAAATAAATTAATAAAATCATACATGGTCTGGTGGTGCCACAAATGTTTACGCCTGGTTAAGTGATTATTAAGTGACGGAGCGGCCCTCACAATTTGAATTTAGGAATTAAGAAAAAGTACTGAAGTGTCTGTTGCTCGTGACAATATGCAGACACACTTAAATGGTCTGGGTAATTTTGATCATTTTCTGTTCAAGCCAATCAATTCAGCAGTCTAATTGGAAGATACGTTGAAATTTTAAGAGCTTCTGACTAAATGAATGAATTAATTTGTCAGTTTTAGCAGTTCAATAAGTTTTTACAGGGAACTCCTGGCACCTGATAAAAATCCTACCACACCTCAGCCAAACTTTCTTTCCTGTTTTCTGTCTATTTCTGTCTACCACCGCACATGTCTTCTTTGTTTGTTTCTTTTGTCATTTCATTTGTTGACTGCATTTTCCCAACCACTTACTCATCCAGACTCACTTAGCCTTCTGCTGTTGGTGTAAGTAATATCAGTACTAACGCAAATTGTTGCACCACAGTCTCCATTGTGTTTACATCTGCTTCCCCATGAGATCACATGAGGTGGTGCTCTGCTCCCTGATTGCTCCCTCTGGCACAATAATCTTAATCATATCCCGTAGTGTGTGATCTGCCATTGTTTTCTAATCTTGTACCATGTGCACGTCTAAGATTACAGACAAGAATATGCGATGCAACTTGAAAACTGTAAGAATTTTAAAACTCCTGTAGTGTGTCTGGCTTTAAGTGCTGTAGCAGGTAGTCAAGCCTGGTGAGCTAAATCTGTCTGACGAACTGACTCCACCCTCCAGGCTCTTGAAAGTGAAAGGAACAGTCAGTGTTTCAATTCTTTACAGAACCACTTCTGTTCTCTTCCATATTGACGGATCACCCTCTTTCATGTCACTAACCTAGCTCTGGGGGAAAAGAGAATGTTTGGTTTTACCTGAAGTTGCCACTTTCAACCTTATTGAAATTAAACTGTCTGTTACGCATCCCTCAGCCAAATGGATTTTAATTTGAACAAAGTATTCGGTACTTGTAACAGTTGTTTACACAAGACTGACTGCAAATAGTCTAAAGTAAACTTTAAAGTCCAAGATGTGGTGGCAGTATATTTTCTTGCACTTTTATAGTTCATTATATCATCCCTGCCTTTACGCATAGTGTTTCAGAGGCATTATTATGAAGCAGCTGTAAGTATAAACTGTATTACAACCTTTGTCAGCACTTTATGTTTATGGATAGGACCAAGATGGTGTTAAATGAATAAGGGTGATGACAATAACATATCCTTTAAAAAGACATTAAAGTTTGAAAGCAGCACACCAGCATTTTCATCTCCTATATTTTATTGGCAAACCAGTAATATTGCGTTACTGCCACAGTCTAGTGTTGGACTTGCCTTCTGTATCCGATGACAAACTGCTTCCTTTATTTTTATGAGTAGAGGTGGAGTCAAACAGGTGGTCAGGGGAAGGAAATCTTCAAATTATGCTATCTGTTTCAATAACAGCTCTATTTCAGCCTTTAATGATCTTTACCTTGCATGAACATTCTCTGCTTAAATGTGATGCAGACGTATCTGTCAGTAGAACAGGGTTATGTAAATGGCAGCACAGGCTTGTAACTCACTGCAGCCACAGTGTGTTCTGGGAAGTGAGTTGACTCTCAGGCAGAGGCTATTTATCTATGCCGCTGCTTCTTTATAGAGCTGCATACATGAGTTGAGTTGTCTTCACCAGAATGGACAGCAGGAAGATGCACTGGTACCAGCCTCCCCACTTAAAGTTGAAAACAGGAGATGGGGTACCTCTGACTCACTGTGCCTGTCTGACTGTATTGGGAGGCCGCGGTATGACAGGAGGAATGTCCTCTCTCTGGCAAACTTCATATTTTGTGTCCACATTGGGTAGTCTGTAGTTCTAAAGTTCATCAACATTGTATGAGGCCACACTTTTGTGTTTTTCCTTAAAATAGAAATCAAGGCTTATCTGGTTCCAATATAGAAGTGACCATTAGAGGAATTAGACTGATCAGCTACAATGTTAAAACCACTTGCTCAATATTGTGTAGGTCCTTCTTATGCCACCAAAACACTTATGAGCCATCCAGGAATGGAGATAGGACCTCCTCTGTGAGGTGTCACAGGATGTCTTGGACCAGGATGTTGGCAGTGCATCCTTTGGATCCATTGGCAGTTTGGAAGCCCTTTCAATCTCTTGAACTTGTTGTGGTCATTATGTGTAATTTTTGCCATGTGGTTGGGTGCACTGTCCTGCTGGGGAAGACTGTTGACGTCTAGGAGTGCTGGTATGTGGTGCATGTTAAAGTAACATCCACGTGAATGCCAACAACCAAGGTTTCCCAGCAGAACATTGTAACAAGAGGATCAGTTACTTACCTGTCAGTGGTTTTAATGTTGTGTCTCAGTGTATGGTTTAAAATTTTCAGTATGTAAATTTGGTTCAACAATAGAGGGTTAAACCTTATAATTGAGGGTCCTTCAATGGCCCAATATTTTCCCAGGCAATCTTGGAAATTTAAATGGCTGTCTTGTGGTCACAAGCACACTTTGTTTAACCTTTGGGCTACCACTGGCCCAGTTTGTCTGAAAAGGTAATGTGCTGCTTTGAAGTTTTCTGTACTGAGTAAGTCCAGTTTTACAATATCATACATTATGTAGCCAACCCACACAACTCTGGTTTCATATCATATACATAGTAGCTCACTAAATAAAGGTCTTTGTGTTAGATACCCTTAGAAAAAGGCTTTTATTCTACTTGTTTCTTTTGTTTCAATGAAATATTTCAATGACATTTTGATTACCTGGCACTGTGTAGAAAGAAAGAGCAGTTTGAATACAGATTGACCTTTCCTCTTCTTACCATAACCATTTGCTCCGCTTTCCCATCTAATGCATCTCATCCATTCACTCGACGCCTTGAGTTCCCTGCAAGTATTAGTGATACTGAGAAATTGTGACCATAAACCTGTTGCGGTGCCAGCATAACAGGAAGGAAAGGTTCCTGTTTATGCTCCTCTGTATGTGTGTGTGTGGTGTCTGTTGTGTCCCTGAAAGGGACTTGCAGTGGATACCCTTGACTTGACTGGCGGGTAGCTTCTGAACTGAAATCCTGTTTGCATTTTTAATAAAGCAAATACAATACATGCTTGGTTGTTGTGTTTGGTTTTTGTGGTGTCTCAGTTTGTATTTTAAAAGAGAACAAAAAAATGACACAAAGACAGGGAGACAAAAAAAGAGGAGGAGAGAGGTGACACTGCCCTGGGGCAACGTCATATTACCTCCACAATGTGATGGCGAATTCCAAACATTGGTCCTTCATTCCAGCCAGGGAACCATGCTGCTATTATGTTGCGCATAGAAACATGTCATCTTCGTGTATCAATTTACCACTGAAGCCCCCCACCAAAAAACAAAAAAGTCTCGGCAGCAGGAAGTGACCCAGAAATGTCAAATGACTATGCCGTAGTGTCCTAAGATGGGAGGAAATTATGCAAGGAACAAACCTGCTGGCAGAAGTGATCAACCAGAAATTATTCTATTCAGATTCACAAAGGACGGGCTAATTTGAGGGAGTGACACCAATTTCCCACAGGCCAACCCACATGTCTTTTTTTTCTCTATTTACTATTAAATTCCAAAGAGTGCATCTAGTGATCGAGCATGAGGGAGACATTAATGAAGGCTGGATTCCATTCAGCCCCCGCCACCCCCAAGCTCTCACACCATCCCCCTCTCATAATAGTTACACAGGCTTTACAGTTTTGGCTCACATCTCCTAGCAACCACAGCTCATGCCATCAACCATATAGTGGCTCTGCAGAAATAATGAGAAAAATAGGACTGGAGTAAGAGTCCACAGACATGCTAGCAGGTCTGTGAGACTGTACATAGGCACAGTGATGACAAAGGTGATGTTTAATGCGTACATTTGTTTACCATCTTCAGTATTTCAGCATGCTAAAATTAACTACTTAACAATATATATGCAAAAATGCAGCTGAGTCAAATGGGAATAGAAATGAAAAAATCATTTTGATGCAATGATGACACTACATGCCAAAGTCATAAGGACTTATCCTCTGGGCACCTTAGATTTCTATAGGTGGCTTTCCACTACGTGAATTCGGGGCAGTCGCAAGGTGGCACGAATGTTTAACCAACCAGCGTCGAGCCCTGCATAGCAGGTTATTAGAGCAGCTTAGAAGGACCTATACTGAAGTAGGTACACTTTTACCCTTAAGAAAAAAGCCCTGATAAAGGTTCTTCAGTGGTGGTCTGAACAGGCACAAAGATTTGCTGCTCTTTAACAGCCGGCAGTGAAAAATTGCTTCACATTTCACTCATTAGAACTGCCAAGACATGTCACTGAAAATCAAAAATGTCAACACGGTGGTGCTAGATAGATACATCTCCTGGAGGGCACTAATAGGTGGTTTTCCACTGCAGGAACTTGAGGCAGTTGCATGGTAGTATGGATGTTTACCTTTGTGGTGTTGGATCTTACAGGTTCAACCACAACTTCACCTCTGAGTGCACCCAAACAATGACAGATAGTAATTACTGGATGTAGCAATAGCTCTATGAGTGCTTAGTAAATTGAAAAATGGAGGGCTTGTTATGTTTGCCTACATTACAAATTTTGTGTTTTGAAAAGAAAAAAGTGCAGTTCTTGGGGTTGGAAAACAGAGATTATGACCACCTTGTAATGGTCCACATGTCAGCATGGTGGTGCTAAAAAGACACATCCTCTGGAGAACAGCAATGTCTGTATACAGTTGCATTTCCATTCTGTTATGGACCAACCGACTGACTGCCTGACCAACACTGTCATTCTTAGCAGAATGGTACTTTGTTCACTTAATCTGAGCAAACCTTTAGTTACTCAATAACAGGCTAATTAGCACATTAACTGATAACATCTGGTGCTACTACTTATCTCCTATAAAACTTTGTTGAAGTTAACTGTGTGCCATATATGATAATACTCTAAACAATATATGAGAATAATGGATGAGGTGAAGGCAAAACATTTCCACCACGAAATATTGTTGCACTTACAGTATGCCTGGGCCTCTTGCATTAATAAAAGTTAACCCAAAGACAGACTGCATTCAATCTATAATCAAATTTTAGAAGGAACAGTTTGACATTTTATAAAGTGTGCTTATTTGCTTCATTTCTTAGGGTTAGATGGAAATATCAATACTATTGATAAGTCTCTGGGCTAAATATGAAGCTAGAGTCAGGAGAAAGTTAGTGTAGCTCAGCTTTGCATGAAGACTGGAAGCAGGTCACAGCTAGCCTGCTAATATAACAAAATGTATGTTCCAGCACCTCCAAAGTTTGTGCTACAAACTAATGGACCTCCAGAATGATTTACCAGCATGTCAGCTGAGAGCCTCTTGTGTTTTTTTCCCATTGTTTTCTAACTTCTGTTTTGTGTCTCTGGCACATTCACATGTACAAAGAGCTGTAAATCTCACCCAGTCTGAAGTTTGGGAACACTACAGTACATGGCTGTTAGTGGTGTTTCAGACTGGCAGACCTGCATATAGCCTCTTGTGACTTGATTGTTTGGAGTGTGTGCTGCACATATCCTTGACATTTTCTCTCTCTACCGCTGTCTTGCTTTCGGTATCTTGCTCATTTGTCCGCACTATATAACTGAAAAGTGTGACGGCACTCCAGGGATCATTTTACAGCAATTTAACTTCATGTCAGATGCGAATATATTCAGAAGAGGGCAGTTAATGCATGTTCCTTGTATTAACCATCTAGTGCTGGCAAAAGAAAAACTTAGTGTATTGCTCAAGGACACTTTGGCATATAGAGTGCTGATAATCAAACAACCAGTAATGATTTGCAACTGCTCTATTACATCAGCTATACATAGAAAACCACAAAACTTGGGGTTCATATTGCTGACCAGCACCTGTTTAAGGTTATCTGAACATTTTAAATCATGTGCTATGACCAGATGCTCCATGACAGCTGACCTTGAAGTGCTTTCGCTACACAATGTAAAAGTCCTTGATTGTGTGTTATCAGCATTAGTATTTACTGTTCAGAATGGCCCTGTCAAAATAGTAGAATGTAATTACATTTTATGCCACTGGATAACAGTTGCTGATGCATTAATATGTAAGCTAATTCAAAGTAGCAATACAAAGCACAGCAATGTTGTTTTTACTGCATCTTTCAAAGTCACTACCAAGTACACTTTAATGAAGCATAAAAAGACATTAAAACAAGAAACTTCCATAAGGAAATCTAATAAGCAAAAAGTACAATATTTCACATTAAGTACCCCGGAATGGAAATATGAAAGTAAAATACATATACATCAAACTTTGGCTTAAGTGCTTTATTGATATGGTTATTAAGCATCTGAAATTGACTGCCATTGTATGCTGCAATTTTACACATTTTGTGCTCAAGGTAAAGAATAAGCTGTAGTGATTCAAGTTATGTGATTCACTGCTTTGCTGTAAAGATGTTTGTAGTAGGTGATTCGGTACAACAGGATTAAAAGTGTAACTGGAACATTGTATTTTAGGTTTACCAGCTGAAATACCACCATAGCATAACACGGCTCCGTGTATAGAAATGGGCATTTCTGGGACAAACCAGCTTAGCAGGTTATGGTGGGCAAGTTGGAGAGGAGCCGAGTTAAAAGGCCTGTTAAATGAGTCCAGGCACCACGGTGCCAACTGTGGTCTCCTGCAATGTTGTGATTTGATTGTGGTGTGCTATTAAGTCTCTCTTTGCTCATAATGGCACTTCTTTATCCACTGTAATATTATTCAAATGAGAGTCAAATGACACACTTCTCCGGGGTAGAAAAATCCACCCAGGCTTCAGATTAGTTCAAGGGCCCCATGAGAAATGGTCTGGCTAAATGGAAAGCCGTTAAGTTTTTAATTTCTATACTTTCTGAAAATATAAGGAGAGAAGAGAGAGCTTTTGCAGTGCAGGGGAATCTTAATGTGGAAATACAATGACATTCCAGCAAGTTGTGAGCAATGGTGTCTGACTGCTTGCAAATAAAAAGATCAATTTGGAGAGAAATGATTTGTTATGCTAATTTGTGTTTTGTGTGGTCTCAGCTGAGATACGTTGCTAAATTAGTAAGGGAAACAGCAGCAGCAAATAGCCTAAAACAAATTTGCTCTTAGTTAAATCCATGCACATATGCACACAGCTTTACAGATGCCTTGAAATGATATGAAGTTTGTTAGGAATGATGTCACCTTTACATTTGCTGTTTTGCCACCAATGACCAGTTATTACCAATAGGTGGCAATCTGTCCTTGTCACTCAGTATGCCGAGTGTTGTAGCCCAGAACTTTAATGTATCCCAAATGAGATTTTTATAGCTATGTGTGAGGGGGAATGAAGAATGAAGAAAGACAAAAAAGGCTGTGAAGGAGAGAAAGGTTCAGAGGGATGAAGGGAGGACGACAGGGGTGCTGAGTGGTCAAAAGGTTTTGCTGTCTGCACCTGCTATGCCTTCTGTTGATATAAGACCAAACCCCTTTGGTGTTTTAACACTCCTCATGAGGGAGCGCCCCTCCCAGAGTGCCTGGTGTCTTTGTGTCCCCATGTCGCACTGTATGCCAGGAGTTCATCTATTCTGCATAAAGGTTAGCGGCAAGGACGCAATGGGTGTAAGTCGTTCGGCTTGTGCCTCATTAAAAGGCTACCATCAAATGAGGGCTCGGGGGGGCAGAGATATGGCTGATGATTGCATATTTTACTGAGGCGGTGGTTGTGACTGCACAGCTGGCTGGCACAACACACCAGGGTCTCAGTCAAAGCCAGCGCAAAACAAACGCCAATCAACCTTGTGCCTCTGGATGCCTCGCTGTGTGAAGTCGAGTCATCTCTACACAGGCTGTGTCTTAAAAGTCTACAGTTGCTCCTTGGCTTTGCTGCCTCCCATGTTACTGCATTGACCTGAAAACAGACAGAGGGCAAAGCAATATAGTCCGTGTCTGCAAGAAAATAACAGTCTGGAAACTCTACTTTCAAGCAATTATGCAAAAACTGGCTCTCTGGTTTCTAGTTTTAAAATGGAAGACAAGATGGCAATTGATGCACATCATCACAGCTTTAACAGAATTGCATTTCCCACTAGGGATGTTAATACCACTATTTCCTGCCATTTACTATAAAAATGAGATTTTGAATCTGAAGAGAACTGTAGGCAAGGACACTGCAAGTAATTGCACCCCCTCTTTTCTTTTCTTTTTTTTTTTACTAGGAACAAGTAGTTTGTTCTACGACTCATTATATATTAACTTTCTTTTGGAAGCAAACCTTATGCATCACATCAAGAGGTCTATTTCCTGTATATCTTACCTCACATCTCATCAGAAATAGTTTTGCAGTGAAAAAGTGTATCTTTGTGGTATTCAGAAAATATGTTTCCCATTATTGGCCACTGAAGAAGTAATGTATCTCTTTATAATGTATCAAATTGCAAGTGCAGAATGTCCAAGGCTTCTTGTAGAGACTAAAATGGTTGAGACATTCTCTGCATGAAGAATTTGTTATCAGATGAGATGAAAAAATAAAGAACTTCTATCTCTTCATCTTGTCCTTGACTGGAATCAACAAATGAGTGCATAAAAGTAAGGAAGAAAAGAAGGGAACAAACATTGGACAAAAGAGGAGCTCTCAGCAACTCTGAATTAATTAATCAAGGCCTTGAAAGGATGCTACAATCCCTCTTTTCATGTCTGCAGGGGTGGAGGTCTAACCTTTCTTTAGATGAGGTTTTACAGTCATGTAGGAGAGGCTGTGGGTTCTCAAATGAATAAATATGCATGCTAACATACAGCTGTAGGTTGTTCTTAATATTTGATGAGGAAGGATTGTTAGGAGGATTGTGGTTGGGGAGAAGTGTAGGGTTCTGGGCTATATTGAAATTAATGAGTCTTGACAGACACACACTGGTTCACTGAAGCACTTCTGCTTGTCCTATAAAAAGCTGTAGTGTATCAGAGATATATGCATGGCATGATGGAACAATATACATTATAGAACAAAACATTATGCACTTATCAAATAAATCTCAAGCAATTTACTCTCAAATTCTCCCCTGCCTGCCTCCTAAAGCACTACATGGAAGGCTGCATTTAAACCCTTAAGATGGTGTTGTTTACAGTCAATCAGTGTAGAGATTACATCAAGTAATACAGTTTTATCTTTACTATTATTTTATCATTCACCATCACAAACACCACGGCACAGAAAATGCCAGTGCAAAACATAATATGGCAGTAACATGCCATGCTGATCAAGCTGCCATCTGCTATCTTGAAGTAAGCATATATGAGGCGCATTGAACTTCCGATTAGCTGCGTTTTTAACACAAGTAAATTAGATTAAGATCTGGGAAGATTAGTGCTCTTTCGTACAGTATGACACACTTTGCCGATAAGGGTTATCGAGAACATCTGCTAATGACAAAAGACAAAGCCAGATATTGCCTCCCGACAACGATGATTGATTAAGTTTTTCATAATGCAATCATGAAGGTTAAAGATAGTTTCATACAAGAACTTTACAGACACATTCCAGCTAATTAACATGGAATTTGTGAAGCTCTTACTGTTATAAAACCTAGTGAGAAAAATTGAACTGCATAGATTTTTACTCTCCACACAATCACTATTCAGCTTTTCAGTTTCTTCATGAAGAATTCAGTCACTCCTGATAAAGTTAAGTTAAAGAACTAATGCAGAATCATGAATTAAGAAATATGAGTTCTAGCTGTGGGTCATGCAGAGCACTGAGGTCGTGCTTGCATTAACTGACTGGCTGTTTCAGTTGATCAGCTGTTTGGCTGTCAGCTGTCAGTAACATCAAATCATATTCATGTGGGTGTAGATTGTGGCCATTATAACTTGACACTTCTCACTGTTGAGGTGCAAATTGAATCCCTTCCCTGTACATCATTCACAGAATACAATCAGACTGAACTTCGACATTAAATTGCAGTGCTTTCCAGTGTTATTTAGTTGGAGAGCAAGGGTGGAATTAACCTCCAGCTCAAGAGATGGTGTTTATATCCTACCATCCTTATGTCTGTATAGCAAAATACAACAAGCAAGAGGGAAGGAGGGGGGCTACTCAGCTGGAAAGAGGTTAATGACAATAACGCATATGAAGCATGTTACTTTCAACCTGCTGTTGTTCGCCTGCTGGCTCCCCTGAGGTACACTTACAGCATTAAACAAACTGTTTTTTTGTCCCACCTGCTTTTGCTCATATCGCACAAGTAAAACTGGCCTGAAGACATCTATTCTGAGGGCACCTTTACTGTGATCTTGTTCCATGCCAATACCTTTTGCTGCCACAGCTCCCTCCACCACCCTGATCTTATGTGCTTAGGTTTCTGGTAGACTTAAACCAGTCAGCCACAACATTAAAGCCACCTTTTTAATATTGACTAGGTCCCACCTAAACAGCTCTGACCCATCAGGGCTTGGATTTGGGACCGCTTGGGGCTTCCTGCAGAACATATTTTGGGTTATGTGAATGCTCAATCAAACTGGGATCTGGGGAGTTTGGAGGCAAGGTCAACACCTTGGGGTTTTGGTGCACTGTCTCACTGGAGGAAGCTGCTGGTGTCGGGGACCAAAGGTTTCCCAGTAGTACGCAATGTTCCAAGAAGATTTGATCAATGATTTTCAATTCACTTGATTGTTGTATGGTTTTCTAAGATTTATTGTTGATATATATATTTTAATGAGGGGGGATTAGTTCACCAACAGAATCCTGTACATGCATTTGTCAGGTTATTCTGCAGCTGTGTCTGACTGAAATATATAGTAATTCACAGTACAAAACAATAATTCACTGCAATTTCTGTCTGCTTAAATGCAAGCATATACACCAATACTAACAGTAAATCTCATGCCATTAATTTGCCAAAGTTTCTCGGTTTACTAAATGATAAAGACTTTCAATAACCCAAAACACAACATAACATTTCTTATTTATTAAATAAACATAACCATTAATGGGCTGCACAGTGGTGGTTGTTAGCACCGTCGCCTCATAGCTAGAAGATCCCCGGTTCGCGTCCCGGTTAGGATGCCTGGGATCTTTCTGTGTGGAGTTTGCATGTTCTCCCCGTGCATGCGTGGGTTTTCATCGGGTACTCCGGCTTCCTCTCACAGTCCAAAAACATGCTGTGGTTAATTGATTATTCTAAATTGTCCGTAGGTGTGAATGAGAGTGTGCTTGGTTGTCTGTCTCTATATGTAGCCCTGCGATGGACTGGCGACCTGTCCAGGGTGTCCCCTGCCTTCACCCGAGTCGCCTGGGATAGGCTCCAGCCCCCCCACGACCCTACAGAGGATTAAGCAGTGTATAGATAATGGATGGATGGATGGATAACCATTAATGCCTTAGTCACACTCTTGATATGAAAAATACATTGTGGGAAACACAAATACGGCTTTTTTTGATATGTTGATACAAGCATTAAATCAGCATTACATTTTAAAATGCACAAAAGAAGCTCTAATATTAGAGGGTGGTATTGACCTGATGATATATTGATCCATTTCTAATTGCAACAGTATTACCACTTCCAACTAGTCATGCTTTATGAGTTGTAATAATAACAGTGGAGCTAGCTTGTAATCTTGGTTTTCTCATTAGTCAGTCATTCTTGAGTGTGTGCTAGACTTTTCAGCGAGCCCGCATTTATGTATAGCTTTTATATGAAAGCAGCAGTACACTTTAGGATGTTCATGGCTGTGATTATGGGCACTTCAGTGCCTCTCAGCTGTACCTCATACCTACTGCATCACCAGTATGTCCATCATGTTTTTCGTGAACTTCCTCTTGGGTGCTGTTTCTATATTATAGCATTTGTTTAAAGCTGCATATCAGCCTAAGATGTCAGTACAGAAACTGAAACTTAGTGGAAGTGAACTAATTCAGCAGTCTACAATCCTCCCAACCTTTCAGACCACGTTGTCAACCCTTCACTATTACATTTTCATGAAGTCACCCTGTATGTGTCAGTTTGCCTTTTCATGCTTTGCTTGATGGAGCAATTAGGTGAAGAAATGCTTGTCACTTCCGAGCTGACTGGTCAATAAGGGCCTGAAACAGATTTGACTGGACAGTATGTTGACACTGATTACTGTAGTAGAGTTATAGCTCAGGGGACACCAGTGCCACCTAATTCACAGTCATGACCTGTGCATTCAAAGAACATGGGGGCTTGAGGACTGTCACGGCCACCCATGCACTCAGTATCTCCACATAATGAGCACTGGTGGGTTGGTTGTCTCCAGACTGGTGAATGTTTCTGGCCTGAACTCAAAAGTCAGTTAGAGTGGTGACAGGGCTTCGGGGTACTGGATGAATGCCTGAGCAGCTGTTGCGACCCCACATATGTGACAGTTTTTTTTTCCTGCAGATGGAAAAGAGGGCATATGAAACTGGTCATATGAGTTGCTTTTTAAAAATGGAATTACTAACTTAACTAGAAAGCAAAGCTCATTTTGCCTATTTTAAGTAAAATACATGTGAAATAATTAAATTGTTAAAAACTTGCTTTGGTTTTGGTGTAATTACTCAGTAAGATGGGTGCAGAAAAACAAACTCATCAGATGAAGACAAAACAAAAAAAGTGCATGCCCTTTTCTTTTTTTTAAAATCCAGGCTTAAAACATGAAGCTAATAACTATCAGAAGCTTCTAGTGGTGTCATGCAGGATTTAAAACGGAGAAAAGAGGAAGTGATTGGTTCATCTTGTAACGTACAAGAAAAGCCAAGTCGACATGCACATGGATATTTTTTAAAAATTGAGTTTTCCTCCTTTGTTCTCAAAAACAATCTCCATCCACCTAGGGATGTGAAGAGAGGATGTGTAACTGTATTTGTCGAGGCAGAAAAATTATTTGTATTCGTCTTTGTTTTTTTAATAAAAGTGGAAATAGCGGACATCAGTGCAGTCTTTGTTTTTTATTACACTTCTAATTTTAGGATATTAAAGTGCAGGGCTGGGCTGGGACAAAAAATATCAAAATTGTCCCTGGCACTTTGGCCCAGATCGTCCCAAAACAACTGATCACACACCACTTGTCTTCACGCTCCCTTGATTATGTATACCAACGAAGGTTAAGAGAGGGGGAACATGATAAATACCTTCAGAAAGTGGCATCGCAAAATTGTGTTCTCTACTGTGATGAAACCCGAAGAAACAAGTGATGGCATTTCGTGTGAGTGAGATAAAGAGAGAAAACAGACATGACAAATGATTGATCTGATGGTGGTGTTTTCCAGACAAAGTAGCTTTGAATAAATTGTAAGCTCACTAAGTCAAAAGGACACCTGTGAAATCCTTGGATGAATCCTTAATAGAGCAAGTGAGGGCATCTTGTGTATGTGAGAGAGT
This sequence comes from Chromis chromis, assembly GCA_900302755.1. Taxonomy (NCBI): domain Eukaryota; kingdom Metazoa; phylum Chordata; class Actinopteri; family Pomacentridae; genus Chromis; species Chromis chromis. The sequence continues at coordinate 11,410 of OMNN01098782.1, read as the reverse complement.
AGATATGATAAACCATTGATCAGATAATCAGTGTCTCTTGCGTAAAAGCAGCTTTGCATAAATTGCAAAGCCACACAAACGTTGGCTCCCAGGCAAAAGAGCACTGTTTACCCCATAACCTAATGAACAAATGAGCAAAACAACAAACACTGCCAGCTGATTCTCTGTTAATGTTGATGAATGGTGGTAAACAAAATAATAATGTTCTGCCAATAAGACAAATCGGAGCTACATCAAAAGATATTTTTAGCAGACCAGGGGAAACATATGAGGGCTATCTTTCTAGCTGCTTCAAATGTTTTCTAATCGTCATGCACAATGTGGTATTGGTAAATTTGTGTTACTGTAAAGTTATGAACATGTCTTTGCAAACATCAGCTAATTTTTTTTGCACTTTTTAGTAGATTCCATCAAGGAGATCTTCCTGGATTCCAGGAGACAAAGTCTGTACATAAAATATGGATGCAACCTCTGAGTCAGAAAAGTGAAGCCAACATGGAAGGACCTTAAACCTCCGTTCTTTCTAGCAGAGGGTGATTCCTCTGGTAGCAAAATAAAGCCCAATTGTACAGAAGTCTATGGGAAAACAACCCTACTCCTCACCTGATTTATTGCCTCATTGGACATTTTCCTGATTAGTTGATGGTCTCAATCACTGGTTTCAAGTCAATACAGCATGATTTAATAAATGATGGTCCTATTTAGAGTAAAACAGACAATAACGAAGGGTATGTTTTCAAATCAGGCTATCTTGTCATTGACAGGTTCATATCCTACTGTATCATTGTGTGTAGTATCTTTGGGTTCTCCAGTCGGACCCACTTGCTTGTTACATCCAGTTTCAAAAGACCAAGATGACGACAGCCGAATGCCAATCTAAATGCCTCACAGTTCAAAAATGTGATGTCAGCGTCGCTACGTCCGTCTTTTATACACAGTCTATGCACCACAGCCAGCCATTCAAGGAACTGCAATTTTTGGCACTTGTCTCTCCTCAGTGTGCTCACCACCTCCGTCGACCACAGGTGCCGACGAAGGTCCTGCAGCAAACATGTCAGTGATTTTTTGCACATCTGACAGCTTCGACCTGAAGGGCCTGTCGTTTCCTGGCCCGCAATTCTTCTGTGCATCCTGTGCATATTGCTTGATCCATTTTGGCAGTCTTACTATTTTTGCAGATGCACTGTTTGATGAAGGCAATGAACCCAAAGAGGAGGGGATCAGAGATGTGATTGGGCCAACACAGTGTCAATTAAGAAAAAAAAACACAATGGGCCACTCTACCTGTTTTCTAGGCCAGTCAGGTAAAAATGATTTAAAAAATAAACCACTGGGAAGATGCCCAATGTGCCAGATGGTCAGTCCAGTGATATAAAAGTGTTAATATTAGGGATCCTCAGAAAACAATAATGTTACATGTAACATTGATTTATGATTTTACAGCAATAAATATTGTGCGTATGACCATAAATACCACTGCATCTGAAAAAAGCACCACAGTAATTTTAATATTAAAATTACTGTGGTGCTTTTTTCAGATGCA
>OMNN01098780.1:10844-28094 GCA_900302755.1 Chromis chromis | reverse complement strand
GCTCCTGGAGAGGATAAAATCTGGAACTCCCAACCAGTCAGTTTAGAACTGATGAAGCCTCTTGGATGAGAGGTGGAACGTCTTTGAGCTAACTCAAACAAGTCCAGATGCTACGATTGAAACTACGAGGATTTTGGAAGAATTGATCAACTGTTTGGTCTCTAAAATGGCAGAAAATAATGAAAAATGCAGATCAGTGTTTCCTCAAATGTCTTATTGTGTCCAAAGATATTTAGTTTACTGTCATAGAGGAGGCAGAGCTGTTGCACGAGACTGTACAAGTGTTTATTTTATTTACTTTTTTCTCCTGTCACATTTTTCCTCATTGTGGGCTCATTTTACACTGACAACACTTCCTGCAGTTCACCTGAAAGTTAGTTGAATATTTGTCACGTGACTGTTGGTCACCGTTGAGTCGGTCGTGGCTTCACAGTTCTGTTGAGCGCAGAATTTTTTATTTTTTTTACAGAATGTGGTTAGAGCAAAGGATTTATTTTTGGTGAATTTCTGAATGAGACGTGTAGAATAAAGTGATTCTGATGAAATGTCATCATTTTATGCTCAGATTTGCCCGTATGTCACAGATGATGCATTCAAGGACAGTCTGAAAGCTGAAAATCTGTTAATTCTTGTGTTATTTACATTTTCAGAGATGCATTCAAGAACTCTGACAAGAAAATCTGACCATTTTAGTTTCTTTCTCTTGGAAATGGTGTATTTGTGGCAGTTTTCTGAGGAACGAGCACTGTAGGAACCAGCTGCCCTTTAGTTTAGCTTCATGGAGTGGATGTTTTGAGGAGAAAATCAACAGAATTTAACTCGAAAGTGACACTCAGAGGCTGAGCTTCTGGCTTCGTTCACATGGTGTTTGGGCGCGGTGATGAATACATCAGTGTTCGTTCTTGGACTGAATCCATCGCTGGAGGAATTCCCCACAATGTGATTTTTAAAATGAAAGCAGCTGAAGCCAGAGCAGCACACAGATGATGAGAGATATTGAAACTAACTGCTAGAAGAGGAAGCCGGTGTTACGTTAGCAGAGGCTTTTTCTGGCTTCTCAGGCGGATGTTAGTGAAGAAATCAAACACGTTTATTCTGAAGTTTACAGGCATTCGTCACAAAAGCTTTGAGATATTCATCAATTTAACAAAAGCAGTATTACTAATTATTCATGACTCATTTCTGAAGTAAGTTTATTGTTTTGTGTGATAAATATCCTCCTTGTCCTGTTTGTTTGCAGCATTTTTCTGTCTTGGCAGATTATTCCTAAACACCACATGTTGGACAAAAGTCAGAGATGAAATTAGCTGAATGTCTTGCGGTCACAGTTCTTTAAATTTCACTCCTAGAAGTTGGCTGTTGTGCTGTTGACTTTAATTCAGTCAGAAATTCTTCGGGATGCAGCCAGCAGATAATTACAGGTCATTTTATTTAATTTAATCCTTAAAAAGTGGAAATAAATCAAGAATGTTCTGTCAGATGGACAGTTATTGTAGAAGCATTTTCACTAACGGCCAGAAGGATTAACTTGACTTTATACTTTTCATAACTGTTTTAAAATCAGTGTAAAATTGGAAATGGTTAAATGTGGAATATAGGAAATATAGGAAATATACACCAATCAGCCACAATATTATGACCACTGACAGGTGAAGTGAATAGCATTGATCATATTGGTACTATGTGATGCTCTGCTAGAAATACTCGGATTTTAACATCCATGTTGATGAGACTTAGACACCCAAATAAACATTGTCCCAGAACAAGCACACTCCCTCATGGAAATGGAAATCCCAAATGTCACTGGCCAACCCCCGCAGGAAAATACACCCCACCACATGGCAACAACATCAAACAATCAGGAACATCTTGAGGAACATGACAATGGCCCAAGATGTTGATTTGACCTCCAAACTTCCTAGGCCCCATTCTGATCAAGCATCAACAGGTTGCAGTGGAACAAGTTTGATTTACAGAGGCCCCACTGCACAACCCAGAGTACCCAAAGGATCCACTGCCAACGTCCTGGTGCAAGATCCCATAGGACACCCTGAGAGGTCCTCTTGTCCATGCCCAATGGTTCCGAGCATTTTTGACCACATAAGGGGGACCAACACAATATTAGGCAGGCGGTCATAATGATGTGCCTGATCGGTGTAGCATCACTTTCTCTAAACTGAAAACATAAAATGTTGTCCATGTAGTTTAATTTTGGTCATTACTGAACAGAGCTGCAACAATGAATAGATTAGTTAACAACTATTAAATTCAACGCCAACTGTTTTGATAACCATGATTGATTTCTTTCCTCCTCTGTGACAGTTAACTACTTATCTTTGGTTTGTTTTTTAACATTGAAAATCACGAGTAGTTGCGTCATTATTACTAAACTCAAAATTCTTTCTGTTATTTTTTCGTTTAATTGGTCAATGAAATAAACAACAAAAATGGGTTCATCCAGGTCATAGTCATTCTGGGCAATTCAATCGAAGGCAACTTGACTCAGTAATATGTCTGTGAAGACGTTTCGCCTCTCATCCGAGTGGCTTCATCAGTTCATGCATGTCAAGACTCGACTGGGCTAGAAAGCGAAAGCTGACACCTTTATATGATTTGTTGTGATCAATTGAAAGTCAAGAAATGCCCCAGATATTCAGTTTACAGTGAAACAAGACAAAGAAAAGCAGCAAATCTTCTCTTTTGAGACGTTAAAATCGACAAATATTTGTCATTTTTGATATTTATGCTTGAAAAATGACAAAAACGACGACCAAGATAAATTTCAGATTAAATTGCAGCAAAACTTTGTCTAAACTGAAAATAGTCCATAGAGTCCATGTAGCTGCAGAGAGCTGCAACAATTAATTGATTTGTTGAATAGTTGAATTAAGAAGAAACCTTTATTGTCATGAAATAAATTTTTACAGCATATGTGAAATTATGTTTTTCACATATCCCCATTTGGGATCAGAGCGCAGGGTCAGCCAAGGTACGGCGCCCCTGGAGCAGTAAGGGTTAAGGGCCCAAGGGCCCAAACAATGGCCCGCACTGGGGTTCGATCCTTTGACCTTCTGATCAGTAGCCCAGGGACTAAACCGTTGCAACGTGGTGACGTAATCGACATATATTTGATAATTGTTTAATCAGGGTAATTGAATAAATAAAAAGAAAAGAAGCTCATTTCTGTAGTTGCAGCTTCTCAAATGTGAATATTTTCTGGTTTCTTTCCTCCTCTACGACAGTACACTGAATGGAGCTTTGCGTTAGTTCATACAGGCACGGAGTCAGGCTAGTAACTAGGTCTAGCCTGTCCAATCGTGCTCGTAGTCAGTCCACTCCTCCCTATTAGCGTGCCTTATCACTGAGGCAGCGTTCATTCATTCGGCCCGCTCTATGCTTGCCACATCGCTGCTGCATCAGCCTTTACAATCGTCAGCTTTCTCCTCCTCTTCCCCAGCCTCCTCCTTGTTATAAGAAAGATCTGTGCATGTATAGACCTGCTGCCTATTCAGACTGTTCCATTCTGTATTCTTTTAAACATTGTTAATATCAGGCTCTGCCGGGGGGTTTATGATCTCAGGGATTGTCTGTGTCATGCTTGGGCAGATCGTTCCAGAGCATCGCCTAACATAACATGCATGTCAGTCTGAAGTAAATGGTTAAAATCTGACGAAGTGTCCTGTCTGAAATATCTTTGGACAAAACTTTGCCATCTTCTTCACCATTTTCTGACATTTTAGAGGCCAAACAACTGATTCATCCAGAAAATAATCCTTAGTTGCAGGTATAGTACAAAGAGACATCAGCTCTCTAATGTGCTGCTTCTATATAATGATGTTTGGGGTCATGTCACAGATGTTTAAGTTTCATTTCCTCCACTGTTGTGACTGACCTGCAACAATCTACATGTTGTGTCATTTATTTGGACTCGTTGTGTTTAAAGTGATGCAGAAATTATGTTTTGCAGACGTGTTATCAGGGAGTTTATTCAGACGTGGGAATCAAACATGTGACCCTGCTGATGTCACTCCTCATTTGCTCACTGAAGCTGCTCGGAGACGATGCCAGCAACTGATGTGTGAGATGCTGACGTGTTGCCATGGCAGTCAGAGGAGACAAAGAGCCTTTGTGGTCCACCTCCCCTCTGTACCAGTTAACTGGCAGCTCCGACGCACTGATAAACACACAGATAAACACACATCCCTGCTGTGTGTTTGCGGTGGAGATGTCACCTCTCAGCCTTCTGTTCATACCTTCATCCTCCTCAGCTGCACCGACAAACGGGAAATGAAAGCTCTGTTTTTCTGCCTCGCAGCACCGCTGACTCTCACTGTGGCAGTTTTTCAAACCAACTGTCCAAAGTCGACCTACAGCAAAGCGTCAGGTGGGACTGAAAGCAAAGGTCGAAGGACTGAGAGGAAAATTAAACATACTGGGTCCCCATAACACTACCAAAATGAGACACAACATAACAATAATTAGATACAAAATGACACAAAACAAGAAACAATGACCACAAACAGACAAACCAAAAAAAATGAGATGAAAAATTACAAAGAAGAGCCACAAAACAACATAAATGAGGCACAAAATCACCACAAAATAACTGTACCTAACTGTAGCAAAAACACGTAAAACAACCAAAACAAAACACAAAATCAACACATGAAGATAAAACTGTCCAAAAGAGACACGAAAGAACAAAAACTAGACAGAAAACGGGCAAAAAGAAAAACAGAATGACATGAAACAAGAAAAATAAGAAAAATTACACAAACATATGGGGGCAGTGGTGGCCTAGTGGTTTGTGAAGCGTAACCAGTGGGTCACCGGTTCGAGCCCCCAGACTGGCAAGAGGTTGAGGTGGGAAAGTGAGAGCGACCGCTTGTCCCAGTCACCACCACTGTGGGCCCTGTGGGCACTGTGGGCCCTTAACCCCTGACTGCTCCCCGGGCGCTGCACCACGGCAGCCCACTGCTCCTAGTATGTATAGTTAAGGTTAACTTTTAATAAGATGGGTCAAATGCAGAGAGAGAGATCAATAAAGGTTAGATTATTATATTATTATTATCATTATTATTAATTTTGGCACTTGATTTTCTTTTAGTCTTTCTTTAGTTTTAATTCTAAGTTTTCACCTTCTCCTTCTCGAGGCTGTAACAGTTGTTTGAGATTATTAAAATTATAAATTTTTTGCATGTGTGTTTTTGCATGTTTTAGAAGATCAGAGTAGCGTATCTTTGAGTTAAAACATCTGGATCCTGCAGGTCTAGACTCTAACCTGCTGGTTTTTGGGTCTCAGCAGCAGCATTTTTAATCAGGCTGCACCTGGAAGGTCTGTGACCCCGTTTCCACATTTAAATGTGTCGCATCATTTTGTTGAGAAAGATTTGTAGAAAGTAGTTTGGTTTTGTGTCGACGCTGAGGCACACTGTAAACAACAAAAGGTCTGTATCCCATCCCTACTTTCATCTTTAACTCTACCTCTTCTACATCTACCCCCTACCCGAACCAGGGTTTGTATCCCCACCTCGCTTTTCTTGGTGCAGTTGGTGAGAGGCAGAGTTAGGTGATGGTAGTGCTGTTTGTGGTAGTGTAGGCAAGGCATAGAAGTCTTTCTTGTTAATGTTTGAAGTGTTCTTACCTTGTAATGTTGTGGATGTTTCTTTGTTGTAAAGCATTTTGAGCTTGTATGAAAGGCATTATACAAATAAAGGTATTATTATTATTGCTATTATTAAAAAACGTATAATATTCGGGCTTGTAAATACAGTAATTTTCTGTAACTAAAGTAGATTTTCTAGCTTTAATTCAACTTAATGTGTGTTGATTTTTTTTTTTGTAATGGTTAATGAAGGACATCCACATGTGTAACAACAATGAAGTCACCAAGAAACATGCTTGAAAAACGTTGGAACACAAATAATCTGGCTTAATACTACAGAAAAGTGCCATTGTTAGTTACCTTTTTACTGTATTTGAATCAGCAAAAACATATTATTTTACAATAAGTTTTTAAAATATTGTGTTACTGATTTTTCCAGTTTTGTTAATTTACAGATAGTATCTATTAAAATTAGGGGTGGGAATCACAGGGTACCTCACGATACGATATGATACGATACGCGATACATGGCTTACAACACCAGTAATCACTGCAATAATCAATATATTGAAAGACAATCACATAACGATACATCACGATATCTATAACTGAAAAATACAGTGTTCATGGTGTTGCCTGTGTACTTTACTTTTGCGAGGCAGTTCTTGCATATGGAATAGTCTTTGTCCAGCTTGCTTGTTCCCTCAATGTTGGGAAAGCCCAAACGGGTCCACACTTTGGACGTAAATGTGGATGGGGCGTCTCTTACGGTAGCGTTGCTGTCCTCCATTACACCTGTACAAACTCTTCTTGGGCACATTCAAATTCAAGTCTCCCTCATTCATGTGATAAACGTCACCATGTGGAGTCATTAAGTAGTGACGCTGGGGAAATGGCAGCTGGCAGGGGGGATCTGGCAGGGTTCAGAGCGCCTTATTATATTAATTAAAGTATCCATATTTGGCGCCAGCGTATCGATACTCATATCGCACGAGGAGGGACGACGATATATCGCTGTAGCGATATTTTGTCTCACTCCTAATTAAAATCACAGAAACATTTTTTTACATGTTAAATGTCAAAAAAAGGCCAATACAGTAAATAATATCTGCATCAAAAATCTGAATTTTTACTAATACTAATTTGTTCTTTTACTGTATTTAATTCAGCAAATATATTGTTGTTTATCAGATATTTGCTGTTATTTTTCCCTGTTTTGTTAAATTACAGATATCTATTAAAATTATAGAAAAATGTATTAATTCCCATGTTAACTGTAAACAACAACAACAAAAATACAGGGCAAAACTGTAGGTGTTGTACCCATTAAAAATCAATACTTTTACAAATAATAATTTGTTCTTTTACAACATTTGACTGTAAAATTTCTAATTTTTTCCCTGTATTTATTGTGTTCATAATATCTGTACTTTTACAAATAGTAATTTTGTTCTTTACCAATGTGTGAACGTAAAATTACATTTACTGTATTTATATTAGTAAAAAATGTCATTATTTTACAGATATCTAATGATATTTTGTGTTATTTTAGTGTTAGTATTCCCCAGATTCTCACAGTTTTTAACAGTTATTTTTTTTTTTTAACAGTGTGGAGTATATGATGTATTCAGGGAGTATGTTTTGTTAAATTTGTTCATCATCAGTATCATTACACCCTGACAGCGATCAATAATAATGTTTAACTACATACTGCCTGCATTCACTCTTTTCATGGCGGACACTTTACTGAGCGAGAGAGCAGCAGAAACAGAAGTGGTTTTAAGGAAGCCGAAAGAGAACAGCAGCTTCAGGTTTCTGTTGTCATTAATAATAACGGTTTCACTTCACAAACACTTCCTCACGCTTAATTTACATTTAAATATACAACGCTATCTGCTGTGTGGCTCCATGCACAGACAGGAAACACTGAAGCAGCTGTGCGTGCAGGTCGCTGCAGAACTCGTACATTATAATCATTCGAGGCTGTGACAGTCACAGATAATCACTTCCTTTATCTGCTTCAAACGCTGCTTCTGTCACGATGACAGGGCGGGACTCCTATGGAGGGTTTTCCTAGTGCAGAGTCTCATCTCAAATACGCTGCCAAGAGCTGAGTTTTTGTTATCTTAATTCGCAGTGATGATGTGTTGAATATCCTCCAGTCATCATGTTTTCACTGTGTAATCTAGCGTGATTCTATTTGACGTTTCTAACTAAAGTTTGATTTAGTTATATTGGGCTGCTGACAGCTGCCTCATTAACCCTTTTTTTTTGTTGCTCCTGTCACATTTTTCCTCACTGTGGGCTCATTTTTGACTGCAATATAAAGTCCTGCACCTCTATGGAGACAACACAAGCATGACTAGAAGGAGAGAGAACTCAGAAATGTCTTGTGTGCAGTATGACATAGTTAGAATGACACAAATCAGAAATATTTATTTGATTATTTGTTGTACAACAACGGAAAAAAAACCTGGAATCGTCAGGTCCAATATTTTTCCAAGTGTCCACAGCCGTTACCAATACTGGGAAAAAAGGACACTCTACATACTTTAGGTATTTAATTATTTACATTTTTAATCAGTTTAGTTGCATTTAATTAGTTACCATATTTGTCTCCTTTCTGCTCTGTGTAAACACAGCCTGCAGTTCAGCTGAAAAGTCCATGAATATTTGTCACGTGACTGTTGGTCACAACTGAGTCAATAATGGCTTCATGTTTTTGCTGTGGAGTGAAGAATTTTTAGTTTTTTACAGAATATGGTTAGAGCAAATTGTTAATTTTTGGCAAACATGTAATGAGTCTGCAGGCTGCACGGTGGCTCGGTTGTTAGCACCGTCGCCTCACAGCTAGAAGATCCCAGGTTCGCGTCCCGGTTAGGATGCCTGGGATCTTTATGTGTTGAGTTTGCATGTTCTCCCTGTGCAGCGTGGATTTTCACCGGGTACTCCGGCTTCCTCCCACAGTCCAAAACATGCTGAGGTTAATTGATTATTCTAAAGTGTCCGTAGGTGTGAATGAAAGTGTGCTTGGTGGTCTGTCTCTATGTGTAGCCCTGCGATAGACTGGCGACCTGTCCAGGGTGTCCCCTGTCTTCACCCGAGTCGGCTGGGATAGGCTCCAGCCCCGCCACAACCCTACAGAGGATTAAGCGGTGTATAGATAATGGATGGAGTGGATGTAATGAGTCTTATCTCGTCTCTGCTCTGTGGAAACACTGCCTGCAGTTCAGATAAAAAGTCTGAATTTTTCTCATGTGACTGTTGGTCACAGCTGTGTTTATTTTTGGCCTTTTTTTTTTTTTAATGACGCATGTAGAATAAAGTCATTTTGATGTAATATTACTATTGTATGCTTAGATTTTTTTCAAAGGCACGTCACAAATAATACGTTTAAAAATCTGAAAGTTGAAAATCTGACTTTTCTTTCTGTTTTTACAGTTTCTTTCTGATAAATATTGTCTACCTTTTTAATTATTCTAATTAAAAATGCAGAGTAGTGGGTGTTAATGTGGCCAGACAGCCAGTTCTCTTGTTTTTGAGACAAGTAAAGACTGTTAGGAACAGACTGACCTGATGGAGTTATTTTATGAGATAGACATTATCATTCACCTACAGTTTTTCATGAAAATGCTGGTTTGCATGTTGGTTTTAAAGAACAACTGTAGAATGATCTTGATCACGGTGGTTTCTGTGGTTGTTTTGCAACCATGTGATTCTTGTTGCACAAAGTCTGACAGTGTAAATATGGCCCGACTGCATTCAACATCACTGCTGCTAGAAGACAGAGTAGATATCTGCTGCTTCGGATTGATGTGAAACTAAGACTCTCATTACAGAACAGCTGGTAAGAGCCACTCATTCATCTGTACTTGGTCTAACTGTGATGATGCTGAATGATATGGAAGGATTGTTGAACTGGTCTATTGGAGACAGGCTGTCTGTTTAAAGGGATGGTCAACATTTGTTGTTGGAAAATAGGGCTGAGTGAAATAGCTGAACAATATATATAATTACCACTGTGGGCCCTTGAGCAAGGCCCTTAACCCCTGACTGCTCCCCGGGCGCTGCACCGCGGCAGGCCACTGCTCCTAGTATGTATAGTTAAGGTTAACTTTAAATAGGATGGGTCAAATGCAGAGAAGGAGTTTCCCCAAGGGGATTAATAAAGGTTAGATTGTTAGTATTATTATTACTTTAGCCTATTTATCAAGTTACAGACAGAAAACAGACACATTTTTTATTTTTTCCATTTTTAACCGATCACGACAAAACAAAAACAAAGCTTGTTTTTTTGGTTGGGTGTCATCCCATTTATATTTTTATTGTTTTAGACCAACCACAAAAAACAAAACAATAAAAGGCCACATTTTTTGTCATTAACCAATTAAAAAAACAGATTAGTTTAGTTTTTTCAGTTTTAAACTAACAATGACAAAAACTGAAAACTGTCCCTTTTTTTGTTTGTTTGTCTGTTAGCAATGAACAGATTTTAATGGAATTTTCAGGAAATGTTGATAATGGGACAAGGAACAGATGATTACATTTTGGTGATATTCTGGATTACCAAAAATGAGAAAATGCCGCTTGTGGAAATCAAAATATGGGTGGAAATGAGCTGTTACCGGCCTGAGCCTGCTCCTTTAAGTGCGGTGGCTTATGGGTAATGTAGTAGTAGTAGATGAAGTGTATGAAGTGTGTATGTCCCACCCGGCACTCGTGCTGTACTCTTTTAACATGTCTGTGACAAATAAGCGGATCCAGTTCCAAGGTTTAGTGCCTTCCATGCTGCCTGTTTTGATAGCGGCCCAGACGGCTTGTTACCAGCACAAAACGAGCTAACACGGTAGTGTCGTTTACTGAGGTATACGCCACGGAGCTGAGAAGGTAACAGCTGCTTGGCGGAGGTCTGCACTCTCTGAGTGCTTTTCTTGTTTATTTATTGTTTCCTTTTTCTGTTTTTACATTCCGAGCCAACATCAATTGAACAAAAACAGTTTGTTTATTGGTTTGGTGTAATTGCTCATTTCTCGTTTTTGGTATTCGACAGGAAATACTTAAGTTCTCAGAGCATTTTAGTACATTTTTGCATGTTGCATTGTAAAGTGAACAATTGATGACAGAACAAAAGGTCAGTGTAGCGTAGCTCTTAACCACAAGGCTTCCTCTATGACCCACATAGCCTGAATAATGTTTGCAGAAATGTGACGTTGCTGCTGTATGACACAAAGTGAACTCATACACTGTGCTGCTCTCTGATGGTGAGGAAATCTGCTGGGCTTTCCAGTATGTTTTCAGATTGTGCGTTGGTGTGTTGCTGCACATGTGTGAGGTTTCCACTGTTGCACACTGGCTGTTAAAAAAGGGAAGTGGCTGTGATGAAATCGGCTGTCTCAGCTAAAACTGCTGTCAGCAGCTCAGCAGACAACGCCCTCCGAATGTTAGCCACAGTTTGTGTTTATCAGATGATGATTTAGATGCATTTAGGGGCTGCAGGATTGACTGTTATTTAAAAAGGTGAGTCTCATCGAGGTTAGGAGACCTGCAGGACGACACATCAGGCACAACATGAAAAAAAATTCAAAATCAGATTAATCTTACTGCGCTATGATGAACTGCACATAAAGACTTTGTGCAGTTTTAGTTTTATGAATCCAAGTAACTACACCTGTGTTCTCCCACAGAATATGTAGTGTCTGTGGGCTTTTTCTCTTGTGTTAGCGAATAACGCTTGAACACTGAAGAGGAAGTCGGTTCATTAAATGCGGAAGATGAACTATTTCTGTCAAAGAAAAGAGCTGAAACTGACACTACGACTCTCGGTTTCTCCTTTTCGCAAAGCACTGAACCGCGACCTTTCACTCCATTTTAATCCGTTCTCTGAATTTTGGTGGAGGAAGTGAACTTTCTCCTAGTGTTAGACGCATTATTGGTCACTTTGGACATGTCAGCTAATACAAAACTAAAATTAGATCATCTCTGTGACTTTAACAGTGAGAATCAATTGAAATACAAGGTGACTGTGCATTAATACGCTCCCTGTGGTAAAAATTAGTAAAGGCAATAAAGAGAAGAAACCTAAACAAGTGCAGCAGCTGTTTTTAACCTATTAAAACCATCACAGCACTGCAGTTAATGGCTACAAGTGAAGAGAACACTTTTACCATTATAATTATAAACATAACTACTTTATTTATCATTATAAACATATAACAAGCAGTTTTCGAGAATCGTGGTTTTTTTTCACCGTTCATCTGTGGATTCAGTCGGTCTCAGTGTCATTCTGTAATCCAGACTGGCTCCATGATGTTATGTGGGCTTTGGGGCATTTTTAGACTGGTTTTGGAATTGGTTTTAAGTTTGGTTTGAACTTTGGCTTTGGACCAGTTTTAGACGTAGTTTTTGACTTGGTTTTGATTAGAATTTGAAATGGTTTTAGACTTGGTTTTGGACTGGTATTAGATGTGGTTTTATGCTAGTTTCAGACTGGGTTTGGACGTGGTTTTAGACTGGTTTTTGATTTGAATTTGGACTAGTTTTAGACTTGGTTTTGGTATGGTTGTAGACTTAGTTTTCAACTGGTTTTAGACTTAATTTTGGACTGGTTAGGATTTTGTTTAATACTAGTTTTGGACTGGGTTTGAATGTGGTTTTAGACTTGGTTTTGCATTTAGTTTTGGACTGCCTTTCGTCTTAGTTTTGGACTAGTTTTAGATTTAGTTCTTGACTTGGTTTCAACATGGTTACTTTTGAATTTGGACAGGTTTTAGACTTGGTTTGATCTGGTTAAAGACTTAGTTTTCAACCAGTTTTAGACCTAGTCTTGGACTTGGTTGAAACGTGGTTTTAGACTTGTTTTTGATTTGAACTCTAAGTTTTCTTAGACTTAGTTTTGGACTTGATTCAAACATGGTTTTTGACTTAATTTTGGACTCATTATGATTTGGTTTAATGCTAGTTTTGCACTGGGTTCGAATGTGGTTTTAAGCTGATTTTAGACTTGGTTTTGCACTTAGTTTTGGACTGCCTATCGTCTTAGTTTTGCACTAGTTTTAGATGTAATTTATGACTTGTTTTAAACATGGTTTTAGAATGTTTTTTGATTAGAATTTGAAATGGTTTTAGACTTGGTTTTGGACTGGTATTAGATGTGGTTTTCTACTAGTTTTAGACAGGGTTTGGATTTGGTTTTAGACTGGTTTTTGATTTGAACTTGGACTGGTTTTAGACGCAGTTTGGTTGTGATTTTATGCTGGTTTTGATTTGGTTTTAGGTTAAATTTCAGAATGGGTTTAGGAGTTTTAAACTGGTTTAAGACTGATTTTGGACTGGTTTTAGTCTTAGTTTTGGGCTGGTATTAGACAGAGTTTTGGACTGGTTCTAGTCTTAGTTTTAGGCTGGTGTTGGACTTAGTTTTAGACTACTTTTAGAAGAGCTTTGGACTGGTTTTAGATTGGTTTAATGTGATTGGGACTTTATTTAGTCCTGTTTTGGAGTGGTTTTAGACTGGTTTTATGAACTCTGTTTGGACTTGTGTTTAGACTAGTTTTAGACTGCACTTTGTTTGGGGCCTCTGTGTTTTCTGCTGTCATGACACCTCTAACAGAAACTCTGAGGTGTGACACAGCGCAGTTGTGCAGCAGATTTGTGTAGTTTCAGAGACAACAGTGTGTTGTGTCACCTCTCACATGCTGCTGTGTCACCAGGAGGTCACGATGAACCGGAAGCAGGCTGCCCGTCCTCGTCCTGTTTGTCAGCTGACCTCTGACCTGCTGCTCGCCATGCTGCGTCCTCGTTAGCATGTCTCTAAGGTCCACTCTCTGAGGACAGCAGCGAGCGTCCGTCCCCCTGCAGGACAAAACGTCTCCGGTTCACAGAAGAGGAAGGAAATTAAACCTGTTTATTCAACACATCTGCGTATGGCTAAAACTCTGCTGCTGCTTTGTGCTCTGAAACATCAGAAATTAGTTTTAGCTGAAGAACAACCAGCCGAGTTCACCACAGAGACTCAGTACTGCTACTAGTTATCAGTCTGTCAGTGGTTAAATGTGTCTGTTACCTTTACTGCGGTGTGGACAAAGTTCTCACTGTCAGGCTTAAAGGATGAGTCTGTATTTTTTGCTGTTATTAATAAATCTCATGTGCAGACACAAACCAGCAATGTTTTGCTATTACTCACATTGTAATACTCACATAATAGCACATTGGTTTACCAAACAAGAGCTGGGAGTCTTTTTTTTTTTAAAGCTGCTTGCTGCAAATTTTTCAAACAAGCAAACAGGGACTATGGTCAGCAGCAAACTGGTTTTAGACTTGGTTTTGACTAATTTTGGACTTGTTTTAGACTGACTTTGGACTTGTTTTGACCTGGTGTTAGACTGCTGTTAGACTGGCTTTGAACTTGATTTTAGACTGGTTGTAGACTTGGTTTTTGACTGATTATAAACCGATAGTGGACTGGATTTTGAACTTAGTTTGAGACTGGTTTTGAACTTGGTTATGACTGATTTTAAACTAGTTTAGAACTTTTAAACTAGCTATGGACTGGATTTTGGATTTGGTTTTGGAATAGTCTTAGATTGGTCTTGACTGGTTTTAGACTAGGTTTTGGACTATATTTATAATGGTTTTGGACTGGTTGTATACTTGGTGTTGGACTTTGTTTCAGACTAGTTTTGAACTTGGTTTTAGACTGGTTGAAGTCTGGTTGTGGATTGATTTTAGACTTGGTTTAGACTGGTTTTTGATAGACTGTGGACATGATTTTAGGCTTGGTTTTAGACTGGTTTTAGACTGGTTTTGTACTATCTTTAGAGTGGTTTTGAACTGTTTGTAGACTTGGTTTTGGACTTTGTTTCAGACTAGTTTTGAACTTAATTTAGACTGGTTTTCAACTGGTTTTGGTTTAGTTTTAGGCTGGTTTTGGAGCATCAACAGATTAATCCATATTGTTGCCTCAGGGCTGTTTCAGCTTGTTATCAATGATAAGAAATCTCTGATTTGATTGGTCTCTAGATTGAACTGATTAATGGTATAAATCTGATTCAAGTCTATTTGCAGAATATCGAACCTTGATACTCTGAAATCAAAAATTAAAGACGCGGTAAAGCCAGCTGGTGTCGAATGTCTGGCCACAGTTTATGATTTAAATCATCATTTTGTCAAGTTTTATTGTGTTAAATGTTTATTTTAAGTATGTTTCTTAAAGAAAGTCCTGGATGAAAGCATGAGAACCAAAACTTAAGTCTGAAGTGCTGAACAGTTCACAGTCCTGCTCTTCATCAGGACTAAAATGGGACGTTTGTGTTCCACATTTGTTGGAACTGAGTCTAAATTGAGCAGCTTGGCCTCAGTTCTGTCTGTCTCCATTCTATGTTTTAGACTCAGGGAAGAGGATGGAGGGTGGGAGAGGGTGAGGGACATTTACAGTTACATAAGAGTGCTTTCAGCATCTCACGGCATCACTGAACAACCTATTTTTATAACACACAGCTCAGTGCAGACACACACCACGCTGCCCTCTGCTCTCCAGTTTAATCACATATTGACTTAGTAATAGAACCCCACTGTGATTATTCTGCTTCTTTCTCTGTGTCTGTTCATATGTGATTTACAACACAGCAGGTTGGACAAGTGCAAATGAAATCGTTGTTTTCTTATTTTTACATTTTTTATTTAAAATTCTCAAACGGTGTGCATGTGAGTGGAAATGAACCACACAGACAAAAAAATGTAAATAATCAGGAAATAAAAAAATATCTTAAAGGTGGAAGCCAATATTGACAGGGTTTCTTCTTTCTAGGGCTGCGTGATACTGGAAAAAAACTGACATAGTGATATTTAGTTTTAAATCACATTTTCAGGAAGATATTTTATTTTTTTTTAAATAATGACAAATAAGTCAAAATGATTAAAGGAACCCTAAAAAATTTGGAATAAAATTTGAGTTTAAAATTTCAGAAAAAAGTGTCAAAATTATTATTAGAAAATGGAACAAAAATCTAAAACTTTAAGGAAAAAGTAGAATTCATGAATGGAAAAAGTCATGTTTTTACTTTTGTTATAATTATAAATTTGTTGAAATGATGCGAAAATGTCAAAAAATAAAAAATAAAAAGAGAACCCAAAGAACTATGTGTAAAAAAAAAAAAATATGAGATAAAAATTCAAAATGATGTATGTCAACAAACTGTGTTCTTCATATTCTGTTAAACCCTTTGTGTTTCAAGAACTTTTAAATCAGAGTAAACAACGTTCTATCAGACAGACTTCTCTTCTTCTAGATTATTCATGGAAAACGTGAACTGCTAAAGTAGTTTTCTGTGAAGGAATCTGCAAATTGTTGAAATTTCTGAATGTGTAAAAAAGATCAATCTGTATCACAATGTCTACTTCAGTATATGCACAGAACTGTGAAGGCATGTGTAAAAGACTGCAAGTAAATGCACTTAAATCAGTAAATGTAGATGTTCTGCTATGATGAGAGAGAAATGAAAGACTGAGAGCTAGTATCAGCTCTACAAATGCATACGTAATGATGCTACAGTAGCACACAGCGGTCTCTCTGCCGCCGTCTCTGTGCTCTCTGATTGGCTGATTACGCTCAGGATGGTGACTCAGCGGTCTGACCTCCAGCTCACTGAGTCATGGTGCATTAGACCAAGAGAGAAACTATCAAATCTCTTTAGTGCAGCTCCTGTTTGACCTCTCTCACCTCAATTAACTTTATTAGCACTAAAGCTTTTGGCGATATTGACAAAGATATAAATGGCTCAAGCAAGAACAGTGAACAAGATAAAACCAAATGTGCCTCGATGCATAAAGTCTTGAAATGTAACTTGTAGGTGTCTGTGAAGATTATCAGTCATCCAGGTCATGGTTATCCTCATAGTTTCAATCATAGCATCTGGACTTGGTTGAGTTAGCTCGAAGACGTTTCACCTCTCATCCAAGAGGCTTCATCAGATCTAAACTGGTTGGGAGTTCCAGATTTTATACTCTTCAGGAGCCATTAACACTATTGACACTCCAGTCTGCTGGGTGAGTGTTGCCCCTCCCCTCATTATGCGAGTCGTTAGGTCATTCCCTCTCACAATGGGATTTGTTAGGGACCATCGTGGCCAGATGGTTTGAGAGGGGTGTGAAGGAAGCTATCTTTGTTAAACTAGAAAAACCTTCACTAAACAGAGGGGGAGGCTTGAGACATCACCTCTCACCTGTATACAATGCAGTGTTACATTCTTTACCCAGGAAGAACAGAAACCTTTCAAACCTGGCCACAAAGGGCCCTAACGAACCCCATTGTGAGAGGGAATGACCAAATGACTCGCATAATGACGCGAGGGGCAACACTCACCCAGCAGACTGGAGTTTCAATAGTGTTAATGGCTCCTGAAGAGTATAAAATCTGGAACTCCTAACCAGTCAGGTTTTGTGGCCAGGTGTGAACGGTGCCAATGAGGGTCATTAGGTCCTTCCCTTTCACAATGGAGTTCGTTAGGGTCGTTAGAAACGTCTTCGAGCTAACTCAACCAAGTCCAGATGCTACGATTGAAACTGCGAGGGTAACTTGTAGGTTTGACTTGTATAAATATGAATGACTTGTTGTTGGGTAGAAATTAACAGTTCAGTGTTGAGACTTACTG
>OMNN01098777.1:12031-29202 GCA_900302755.1 Chromis chromis | reverse complement strand
TGGTGTAGCGCTGGTGTGCACAGCTCTGAAGGCTGCACTGAATTGACTGCAAACGTGTGGAGTTAATCCAAGGATGCAATGTTCCTACCACAGCAGGGTCCCCGTCCGTCCTTTTATGCTGGGAGGATTTCACAGATCCTTCGTCATGTTTCTTTGGTGTTTTAACAGAGAAGAAAGGAGGAGCAATGGCCCTGACCTTTCTTCAGGCTCCTTCATTTGTTGAACTTCCGTTCCTCGATTACCAAATAGTGTGTCTTTGAAAGCCAAACTGGAAACCGTGAGACGGAGCAATTATTTCCATTAAACAAAACCATGACCTCTACCTAAACTTTAACACAATACTTTGTTGCCTAAACCTAACCACAGACAGGAGTGCGGATGTGACCCCCAGTCTCAGATCATAGATTGTATATAAAGATGGACAAACCCTCAGTGACGTCACCCAAATGTTTTCTTAAGAGAAGCTTTGAATCTCAGTGTGGTGGCTCAGGCCGTCGCCATCTTGGCAGTGCCCGACTCTGCCTTGCTAATCCTAACATGAGCAAAGAGGTGGAGCATGAGTGGAGCTGAGGCGGGCCATGGACTGTCCTGCGATTCTACCCACTTGTCACTCAAAGCAGCCACACCCTTAATTATGAATACCTTGAATCTTTAATACAATTTAAACAGATGAGTTATATATACTGTAAATACATCCACCATACAAGAGTCATGACCAAGGAAATTAGCTATAGAGACCAGAACAGTTTTCGTAAGGCTGTAAACATGTTTATTTCTGCTGTAAAGTTGTCCATTTTAACAAGGGAGTCCAAAGTGATTTAAGGACATTTAAGGAACTGCAATTTGTGGCACTTCCATGTTGGCTTAATTTTCCATCCCTGGAGATTGCTGCTTGTGTGAGTAAACATCCACCTCAACCACCTCCTGCCCGCGCGTCATAAACCACTCTGAATGTAATGAATGTCTTCCAGCCAGTGATTACATTTCCCCAAAGCATAACAGGAAACAGAATCGCCAAATAAATTGCCAAAAAAGCATTTCGCCCATTAACAGAGGGAAATTTAACAAATTTAAGATTTGTAAAAGTTTTCTCAGGCCTGGCAAAGCAATTTGTTTATTTTTTTGTCTGAGGTATCACAATCCATGGAATTAGGAAAGAGACCAAAGAGAGAGCTAAAAACATTCTCATCAGTGTCCAAGTTGTCAGAAATTCCTGACTATATACCTGACTCTGCATTACAATGACAGTATCACCAGTTTGATCAATCTAAATACAGAGGCATTGACTAAATTCAATACTAACAGTTATTTCAAAAACAGCTATTCACAGTCTACATCTAGTTGAACAAATACTTAAGCACTCCAAATGTGTCCCACTACAACAGTAAATTGGCCTTTTTAATTATTGTGACTACACAGCTAGCAGAGAAGGAGGTAGCCATCTTGGAATAATACTTGAACACTACTATGCAAAATGTTGGAACATGCTTTGGACCATCTGCATTTTATTTTAAGTGTGTCATGCTGTGTGGGAGGTGCACTAGTCTAGTCTTGGTCTGGACTCTGGTTTAGTTGGTCTTGAGTACAAACTAAATGTACAGGAGTCCTTACAGTTTTTCTAAATACATCATATCGCTAAGCATAAACAAAAAAATCAATATGCAATGAATGTAGTGTGAACCCTCTGCAAGTATGTGTACGTGCGAGCCACCTCTTAACCATCAATCGACCTTAGGTGATTAGATGCATTGAGAAAGGAAATTGATTTAGCTTAGCGTGTCTGCCTGTAATGGCTTCAGCTGCCACATCACATACAGTCTGATTGACTGGGAGTATCTTATAAAAAACACTAAAGGTTTCTTCTAAATGCTTCTCGTGACGTGAGATTTGTCCAACGCCCACTCTGCAGACACATCTGGAAGCATCTGTGCAGCGGAAAGGATCTCTGAATAGGAAACAATGAACGAGATCATAAAAAATATTACTGTTTACTAATTGTTGTGCAAGTTTTTCTTCCATTTAATCCATGTTTTATTAATTATATTAATAACAGACCTCTCTTTTTTTGCTAGGAAATCATATGCATCATTTATGTAACAGACACAAGTAAGGCACATGCTGCTCTGGTACAACAGAGCTAAATAAAGTGTCTAAAACAGCTTCTTATTGTTTATAAAGTGGATTTTGTGCATAGCTGATTTGACATGAATAGGGGGCATTCCTGCACAAAAACCAAAGGGGTTTTGTTCCAAGAGGAAGAAAGTTTATGACGACGAAATGGGGGTAGAATACGCCTGAGGAGACATAAAGAGGCGCTGAGAAGGTGTTAGTCTCAGAGGAAAGTAGAGGTGATGACAGATAAATGAATAGGTAGGTAACGTATGTAGGAAGGAAAGATTCACATATTGATTAGGTATTTTTATTCAAAATGATTGTAGCATAGATCTGCTGTCCTGTAATGTGTCAAATCAATGACCACTCTGCCATTTTGTCAGTTAGACATCAATATTACAGCAAAGAGCACAATGTATTCTGAGCGGGCGTGGGAAAGGTTGTCAGTCAAAGTGACTGTCCTGACAGATGAAGGACTCTGGCTGCAGGCAGAAGACTAAGTAACATTTAATTACCTGTCAATCTGACTCATCAACTAACAATACCAACATCATGAGTACACAGTAATTATTCAGTTTTAACTGTTTTCTTTAATATGCTGCTCCTCGTTCTTTTAATTATTGAAAGCTATTGTTCTTCTGCACACTTTATTATTGGTTGTGAGGTTTTTTAGTTTTTTTTTGCATTAGCACTTAGGATAACCTTTAAATAATTACAGATTTAGAAGGGTGTAATAACAACAACTGTAAGCATACATGTTTTGTACAGAAATGCACTTAGACACATTGCATAGTTGCATAATCAGCATATGTAACACAAGTACCCAAAATTAAGAGGATAATGCTAATCCTGCCTAATAAAACACATAAAAAAAAACAGATGTGTAAATGAAGCAATGTCCATAAATGCAACACATTCTCTCTTCCAATTCATCACATATGGACGCTTGGTCTCAATCCGTTGGCACTGAACCAAAAAAGTCCTCCTAAGGAGAAGAAGTGGTGGATGATGACAAACATGACACTTTCATTTAGGATACTGGGTTTGTGACTCCTCCTAATTCCAGGCTCATCTATACATGAACAAAGAGGTGCAGCATAAGTTGAGCTGAGACTGGCCATGCTAATGTCTCCTACGCATTTACCTGTCACTCAAAGTGGCCATGCCCTTACTTATGCATAACTTTAGATCATAATATAATTTAAAAAGCTGAGTTAAATAAAAATTCTCCTTCTGTACAGTTGTCATGAATAAGGAAATTAACCATAGAGATCAAAACTATTCACTGTACCGGACTTCAAACAATTTTACTCCCTCTGTAATGTTGGGCTTTTAAACATGGAGGTCTATGAGGATTGACTAACTTGTGAAGTCAGCCTTCAGTGGTCATTTCAGGAACTGCAGTATTTGGTACATTCATTTTTCACCCTTGCCACGCAGTTTAGGCACCAAACCCACTTGGGTAGGTTTGGGAAAAGATGATGGTTTGGATTACAGTTAAGCAAATGTTACAAGGCAAACTTTTCCTTTCTGCAACGACTCTCTCCTCCATTTTGTTGGTGACAATTTCCTCCGCATCCACCAACAGTCATTCATCAAAACTACATGGCATGTAACTAAAGCCAAATGAAAATAATACATTCCAATAATGTTCCAAGTGAACTGGCCTCTTAAAAAAAAAAAAGTGTTTTCGTTTAGAATTGAAATAAACAGCATAAATAATGTATGGATGTAATAATGTATGGATCAAATAATTAAACGTAAACGGACACATATTTAAGAGACAATAAAAAGGTGACAGAGCAGGAACACATGGAGAGCTTGAGGTGATTGATTTAGCATTTTCTCATTCCAAAGGGTAAAAGTTAATTATTATCCCTCAGTAGGTTTTCAATTCATTCACATATGTATGCGTAAGTACTTTTAAGAGAATGTCTGCACAGTTTTACTGTCCTGAATAATGTCCCTGTAATACACTGAGAGCACTTATTGCCAGGCATAAAGCTTAATGCAATCATATCATCAGATGTTATAATTACTGGGCTGGCTATACTGCCTGCATTTCTCAATACATTAAAGAGGGATTTGTTTGTGTTCTTGCATGAGCACAACTACATCATGTCCAGGATTACACAAAGTAGGAAGTTACAGCCGAGCAGAGGTGGTGACGCGGTGCGCTGACGTGAATCTGACAATATTGTGGTTATTACATAAGTCACTCTAACATCTGCAGTTCAGCTTTTAAAAATAAAAATGCACTCCAAGACTGATGCACACGACTTCTCTGTTCAACCAAGCACGAATAATCCGGCTTTAAGTCGTGCTTCGGGCTGGGAGTAATTTATTTTATATTTCCTGTTCTTGATGAGAAATTGGCAATAATAGAGTGAAATAATGGTGGAAACAGTTGATAACAGTTTGTGTGAGACAGTTTGAGAATTCTGAAGGCTGTGCTTAGTGAGAGTTGTGTGTTACTGGATTATGAGACCGTGAATCTGACTGGGATTTACCGTAAAGCTCTTCTTTAACGTTAACAGTACTTATTAATGACTGACTAGGTATACTTTCTAGTTTGAAGATGGTCATGATGTTTACTACTTTTTCCATGCCCAAAAGCTGTTACAGTTACACACCTGGATACTTTCAAAGACACACTACTGACTCTATGCTGCTTTTCCCACAACACTTATTATGTTTTGCTCACAGAACTCGGATGACAGTGCATACTCTAACTTTCTGGTGTTTGAGAAATACTCAGACAGAGGTTTCTTTTCATCTGAAAGATGGTCTTAATCACCATGTGCTGGATGGTGAGACCTCCATCAGCAGCGCCTCGGTGCAGCTCCACACAGTAATGACTTAATTAACTGGTTTATTTAGTGGTTAATCAGTTAATTAAAAGTAGAGTAATTGGCTTTTAACGGCTCTCAAGAGAACCTGGCAGACTTTAATATAGGACCACAGTGAAGATCAGCTGTTGAGACACTTCATTTTACAGTGCTTTCAGCAGCACAGACTACTTTATAGACAAGAGAACAGAAGAACAGATAAAGAATGCTTTCAGCTTGTGCACACATATCTGTAATATCCTGAGAGTTAGGACAGGAACTGCCGGTACTCAACTTTGCCACTAAAGTTGGCTGTTCCCTGTGTTAAAATTCAGGTGAGGCTGCTCCTTTAACCTCCAATAACAGCTGTCCAGACATGTTCTCAGTTAAGTTAATTATAAAAATCATTCTGACAGGTTAAAGAATTGTCCTGAACTCTAGAAGTAAACTTCCAATATTACACTTAGCAAAGGACTTTTAAACCAATAGGTCATTTTTAGTGGTTCGTGGTCTTACTCAGTTACATTCATGGTTCCTAGAGGGTGAATATCAGTGACTTTGGTTGATATTTGTGATTCTGATGGACTTGCATCCTCTGGCCACACCTGAGTAGTGAACAGAGATGTGAAGATGTGACGGCTCCTTCATGCATTATCCTCCTCTTTTTGGAAGCCAAGTCAACAGAGTCACTGACAAGAAGATGGAGAATGAGCTTCGTTGTGGCCAAATGAAGGCACCCAAGCTGTTTGTCTGCCATCTGCCATTCGAGTCCCGCCCTTATATTCCTGCCTGAAATGTTCTTCTTTTGTCCTTCACTGATAAACCCATCCTCTTTCCTATCAGACCTTTTAAAAAAAATAATTCTTGACACACACTGTTATTTTTTTTTAACACAAGTCTGATTACATTTGATTAATTTAGCAAGGTTACTGTTTTATGTGCAGGTAGAGATTGTAATGGACTGTCGAGCAGTTACACTTTTATCAGTTTTTAATTACTCTGAATAAATTCCAGATTCCTAAGACATTATTAAAGTGTTTGAACGACAAATTAGTTTTAGTTTCTGCCACGTCAGTTTAATGGATATTGACAACCTGCAGCAGAACGAGCAGTGTGTGTCAGTGTGGACGTAAGGTGTGAGAACGCATGTATGTGTGTTTATGTACCGTGTAAGTGTGTGTGTCTCTGTGTGCTGTGCATGTTTAGTGAGTTTGAGTGTGTGTGTTTGTCAGCAAGAAACAATGACTCAGTTTGTTGCCAGAGGCATTAATTGAGGCATCAATTAAGGGACTTAACGAGTTTGTTTAATGAGATGAAAACTCGGGTTGTGTTTCTGACGTCAGACTCACCAGACTGGGCTGTTCCTACCAAAATAAGGTCAAACCATTTTATTTCCCTCTGTTTTGTTGCTATCTGTGTTTGCTATGCTCACCGTGGTTTCATTTATCCCTCCTATTTTTCACTTTATTCAGTTGTTTCGTTTTCTCATCTTTAATTGTTCCCTCTTAATTGTGTTTCTGCCCTATATGTCTATAAATGCCTTCATATTGTCTATATGATGTGACATAATAATGAGTGACTAGTAGAAGTTCTTAATTATAGTAGTTGTACTTATGTGTACAAGTGACATGTGACAAATAGTTTGCTGATTAATGTTTAACTGGTGGTTGTATGTATGTGTGGCTCATTTGTATGACTGAAACAAACTCTAAAGGAATATTCCAGTATTTTTGTGAACTGCATTTGCTTGTGTCCTCGCCAAGAGTAAGAATGAGATTTCTGTTTGCGTTTAGTTAGAAGTAGCTATAGGACATTCTTAGGCTAGGGATGTACTTTCCACATTTGCGAGAATCCATTGTAGTATGAGTATACGATAAATTGTGGCATCAGAGGGTGTACAAAAGCTCTATGTGGATGTCCTCTGTCACTATGCTACAAAGGCACAAGCTGCTCATGGGAATACATAGACACCAATTTACTGTACGTTGCTGGAACACATCCTCCAAGGAGACTCCAAGCAGACTAGAAAGTAGTATAAAAAGAACAACTTGCAACCAGCGTTGTGTCTGTGTGCAACCACAAGGGAGTATAACCAAGCTATGAGTGTCTAAAGCTTAGCTTTGCATGAAGGCCAATTTGTGGTTTCTGCATGGCTGATGTGGACTTTAAAAGCGGACAGAGGATTGCAGGCGTGCACGCAGTTCAACTCATTTCATGATGGACTATAAAGGTGTGGATTAGGGAGAATCTCCTCGTGCAGTCTTTTTTCATAACAAGCATTTGTTTGAAGCACCATTTGTTTTCCTGGTACATGTGCAATTGGTGTAAATGCAGTGCAGCCGTTCTATGTGGTCAGCTCTGTCTCTGCCCTCTAAAATCATTTTATGTAATACATGCATAAAATTATTTTTATTCAAAAATAATTTTATGGATGTATTACTTAATAAAATGAATGTCATGCATGAAATAACAATGAAAAAAGTAGCACAAATGTACTAGTTCATTATTTTTTTACTACTCTCTTCATGTCATTTTCAGCCACAGTAGGCTGATGTTTTCACAGACAAAGCTTTAAAAATGCACTGTACACTACTTGCTCACCACCAAATGGCAGACAGGCACAGTTAGCAACTCGCAGGTGAGCGCAGTGGCACATTTAGGAGCCAGTGGAGACAAAAAAACAAAGATAAACGAGAGTTAATATTAATGTTTGCCAGATGGCTAAAAACATGACTCCAAATAATGTTGTTCCATAACTGCTCCAGTAAAAGCTCTGTAACAAGCTCATCACATCAGCTTAAAAGGTAATGATAGTATATTTCAGTCATACACCAACATACTAGAATGTTGAAAGATTGTAGAATGTTGTTGGGTGCTAAAACGTCGTCACACACCAACATTCTACAATGTTATTGGGTTCTAGAACATTGTTGTACACCAACATTCTAGAATGTTGTTGGGTTCTAGAACGTCGTCACACACCAACATTCTACAGTGTTATTGGGTTCTAGAACATTGTTGTACACCAACATTCTAGAATGTTGGTGGGTTCTAGAACGTCGTCACACACCAACATTCTAGAATGTTGTTGGGTGCTAGAACATCGTCACACACCAACATTCTACAATGTTGTTGGGTTCTAGAACATTGTTGTACACCAACATTCTAGAATGTTGTTGGGTTCTAGAACGTCGTCATACACCAAGATTCTAGAATGTTGTTGGGTGCTAGAACGTCGTCACACACCAACATTCTACAATGTTGTTGGGTTCTAGAACATTGTTGTACACCAACATTCTAGAATGTTGTTGGGTTCTAGAACGTCGTCATACACCAAGATTCTAGAATGTTGTTGGGTTCTAGAACGTTGTTGTACACCAACATTCTAGAATGTTGTTGGGTTCTAGAACGTCGTCATACACCAAGATTCTAGAATGTTGTTGGGTGCTAGAACGTCGTCATACACCAAGATTCTAGAATGTTGCTGGGTTCTAGAACGTCGTCATACACCAAGATTCTAGAATGTTGTTGGGTTCTAGAACATCGTCATACACAAAGTTTCTAGAATGTTGTTGTGTTCTAGAACGTCGTCATACACAAAGTTTCTAGAATGTTGTTGTGTTCTGGAACGTCATCATACACCAAGATTCTAGAATGTTGTTGGGTTCTAGAACATCGTCATACACAAAGATTCTACAATGTTGTTGGGTTCTAGAACGTTGTCACACATCAACATTCTAGAATGTTATTGGGTTCTCGTCGTCATACACCAAGATTCTAGAATGTTGTAAGATTGTTGAATATTCAGCTGTATCCACACTATAGACAATGACATGGTGGCTTTCAGACCAGCCTCATCTACCAAGTCCTGTCCTCGTGCATTAACCATTTCACACTGAAGCGCTATGTGATGACATATGTTCTAAATATGTGCTATATAAATAAAATTGAATTGAACTGAATTGAACAAACCCATGTGACGCTTGGATTTACTGGTGGATGTCATAAGAAATACAACGCAACACATAAAGACACATTACTTTCATGTCCAAGAAAAGTCTCTATTTCACTTCAGTGTCTTATAAATCTACCTTAACTTGACGAGTCACACGTCAAAATACATAGTCGGATAACACTGAATTACAGACGGGTAAGAGAATTTATACAATGGCTGTATCAAACTGTTGGACCGAACCTGTGTGTTTTTTGTGTGTCCTGTGTTGTGCAGCAGACGGTGGGACCATGAAGACCGTGGTGGCTCTGCTGCTGCTCTGCCTGTGTAATCCAGCACAGAGTGACTGTCAGGCTGACTGCCTGTCCTGCAGCAACATCCTGCCCAAACAGCTCAGTTTCAACACCATGGTGAGGAGTCTACACACACACAGACACACACACACACACACACACACATTGCAGATTGTAAGCCTCTACACAAAGTCACAAAGATGGGCCACAGTAAAAACAAATATGACAAATAAAAGTTTAATTAGACCTGAAGTATTAGGTGTAAACATTAAAACTGTTTCTTTTCATGGCTGAATTCCATTAGCTGCTTCAGTTTCAGTGTTGAGGTACTGTTCATGATGGCTCATTGCTCCATTGTCACGCCTTACTGGGCCAGTGTTACATTTATCAGTAACAAATGTGCTTTTCCTGCTATGACAAGTCAAAATGTCTTCTGTAAAAAGGCAAGACGTGACTGTTTCTGTTGCACATTTAAAATCTCTTGTAGAAAAAGTAATTTTTTAGAGAATAAAGGAAAATAAATCCCGTTCTGAAATATTAAGAAGCAAACATTTAATTCAGACAAAACTAGACTGCGGTCACATGAATAATCCAACTCAAACAAAACACAATCTCTCTACTGGGACTCTTTTCATTTGGTGATAAAATAAGTGGAAACTCCTCACCCCACCCTCCTCTATTCTACCCGTCCTCTGAACCGCTCCCTCACTGTCTCTGACTCAACAAATTACCCTTTTGGCATTTGAAATTTAATTTGTTGTGGCTAATTGATTCCTGGGGATAAATGTGTGTTTCTCCTCTCCGTGCTGTTGCCTTGTGGTTGTTTCTCTCTCGTTAGTGACATGTCTGCTTGTCCGACATTTTTGCAGGGAGCCCACTAGAAGAAGTGCAGATGGCTTAAAACATTAACTACGAACTGGTAGTGTTAGGCACTTAGGTCACAGTGGTATTTAAAGGGACCTCAAGTGCATCTGCTGAATTGGGCTCCTTAAAGACATCTACTAACTTACCGCCCCCTTCTTGGAATGAATGCCTCCTTTGGTTATTTTAATTTTCTCCTCTCTTTTATCTCTCCTTCCCAGATGAAAAGCATTTTACATGTAAATCAATAAGAGACTAGAGCTTCCATAATTAGCCTGCGTCATGGAAACAGCAACTGATGCCCTGAAAGCAATGTAATATTTCATCCACTGTTACAATCCACAGTCTTATTCTGACACTTTTTCCAAAACAAACAAACAAACGAAACCAAAAAAAGTTTGTGTTAGAGTACAATTATATTAACATGCATATCAAGGTTAGGTAAGTGGTAGTAAAGGATAGGGTTAGGGTAGGCTTCTAGAAAATGATTGTCAATGCAATTGGCTCTGAAGTGATGGAGGCACGGCTGCATACACACACACATACACTCAAGCCCATTGAACCATTGAAGTGGAAGATATAGGTGATAAACAAGCTAGAAGTCTAATCAATCTCCTTTTGTAATATTGATTTGGGTATTTTCTGTGTTAAGAATGAGTTAAGGACTTTCCACTCAAACAACTCTTACAAATCAGATGCTTTTAGGAACCCTTATGTGTTCAAGGCTCTATGCATTTGATGTGGAAAAAAAGCATTTTCAGGTGTGCAAAAATAATCGTATGACTCAGTTCAGCTACATAAAATGTCTATTTACTTCCCCCGTGGTGTTTGTCAGTTATATTTGCTAAGGTTTTCAAATATGGACATTAGACAACATCTTAATACATTTTAATCTGTGGCCCTAAAAGCATACGAAAAGCAATGTTCCAACTTCGTGAGGTTATCGGATTCAGAATAATTATATTAATCTGTCAGGGAAATTGGCCATTAGTCCCCAGCAATACAAGTGCGGCAAAAAAAGAAAGTTGAAAAGGCTGAAAAATGTAGCAAAACAAGTAGGCGCAACTTTAATGGGCTGCATGCACAGTCTTGAAACTAGTAATACATCTAGTACCTCCTTTCCACCGAGCTGGTTCCAGGTCTAGTTCGGAGCCAGTGCCTGACTTACCACCAGTTCTTTGTGTTTCTACCACGTAAGCACCGGGTCCAGGTTCTAAAAACTGGTGCTTAGCAAGCACCAGCTCTTTGCTGGGCCAGAGCTAAGCACCGAGTACATCAGGGGCTGGGGGTGGGGTTATCGTGACCAATGATCAATGGTGGAAAGGGACACACAAGAGGTAATTCATGTCCTTTTTCTCCAGGACGTCCCTGGTCCAAGTTTTGCACAAACTGTTGCGCTGAAATCCGGTACAATTGTGTCCCACCAGTAGTGTGAACGCAGATGTGCCCAGGCGACCTCCACCTCGAACACCTCCGCCTGATCTATTCAATTCAATTTTATTTATATAGAGCATATTTATAACATATGTCATCTCATAGCACTTAACATAGTAAGATCTTTATCTTTATAAAGATCGATATTATCATCAACTTACTGCGTTTGTTTAACTGCTATGTAATCGATGCTCCAACTTGGCTCCTTGAATTGGAAAAACAAACAGGTTCTTAGGAGGAACGAGATCTGAACCAACTAAGCACCAGCACCAAACTAGCACCTGGTTCTTCTTGGTGGAAAATGGGTATGGGAGTCTACAGCAATGCTACAGGCTATGCTGTGAGCAAAATGCTAACATTGGCATCCTCACATCATAGACAGTATATAAAAGATGGATGTAGCCACTGGGTCTGAAGGATGAAGCCCAGGCTGAAGTGCCTTAAGCTTAGCCAGCAGGGGGTGACTTCTATGGTCGGAGATAAAAGTGTCATTATATAGAAGTCTATGAGAAAATTATTCTTGTTATTCCTTGATCTTCTGATTTATGGTCTCGGTCACTAGTTTCAAGTCTCCTTCAATCCAAGAAGATGTTCACTTAAGAAATTATAGTCCTATTTAAAGCAAAAAATAGAAAATAAAGCAGAGTATGATTTAGGGTGGTGTTACCTTGTCATTGACAGGTTGCTACTCTATCGGCATGCATAGTGTCTCAGTCAGATCCACCCCTCGCTCATTACATGTGGCTTCAAAAGACCAAGGGCTTCAGAACGGTGATCCACAAACTAGTAGTTCATGTCACAGTTGCTATGTCCATCTTTTATATACAGTCTATGCTAAGTTATCACACGCATGTTTAACTGATAGAACTTCACGATCTTTGGTAAGTGTGTTGGAACAGGTTTATACCATCATCAACAATACAATTCCTAGGGCCACACTGCTAGCAAGCTAACAGCTGTCTGTCTTTTTTATGATGCAAGTGAATCAATCTGGAAAGATTTTAGAAAGAAAATGAAGACAATCTCTTTGTCTCTGTCAGGTGTGTCTCCTTGAGTGTGAAGGCGACGTTTCTCCATCCTTCTCCTGGGACTTCTGTCGTAAAGCACTGGCGTCTCCCCTCTCCTCGCTCAGCGGTACCGTGCGGAAAAGATCTCAGGAGGAGGTAGCGGCCCTGTTTCCTGAGCAGGATGAGAACATGGAAGGAGGTTTGTTGCTGCCTGTTGCATTGCAGAGGTTCGATCATGTGACCCGGGCGCTCGGCGTGGACGACAGGGATCTAGGTGGCAAGGGCAGTCAGCTGAACTCTGCCTACAATTCCCAGAATGCCCTGTCTCTTGACGATGAGTATGAGGACGAGGAGGCAAGGCAGGAGGGAGAGGATGCAGATGTGGTAGCAAGAGGACAAGGTGACGTAGGGCTGAGCGTCTCCAAGAGGTTTGGCGGCTTCATCAAAGGGAGGCATGACTACAGGAAACTGATGTCCCCGGGAAGGTCGTACCAGAAGAGGTATGGTGGCTTCATCGGCATTCGAAAGTCGGCCCGCAAGTGGAACAACCAAAAACGATTCAGTGAATTCCTGAAGCAGTATCTGGGGATGAGCACTCGGGCCACTGAGTTCAACAGCGTGTCAGAAGACCTCACCCAACAGAATGAGGTTTAGCACCTTTAAACCACTGCCATAAAACTATTTCCTGATGTGTTTTCACTGATCTTGTTTTGTATTCCAATCACTGACAAGTCAAAGTAACTCGTGTTATCAAAGCTGATTTATTGACGTAAATTACTAAAAGATTAGGCCTCTAGCTTAAGACTCCAGTTGGAGGTCTTGTTGTCCCAAGACATAAGAATGGCTGTTTCTGATTTCCATCTGATGTATTTATATAAATTCCCATCCAGTTTGATCCTCCAGTGGAGGTACTAGAAAATGTACCCCCCCTTAAGGCTATTGCTGAGACTTCCCATTCTGTGCCCCTTGTGGGATGCACGTTTGATTAGTTGCCCAAACATTTATCCTCATGACCTTTGAAGGAAGCTCTTTTTGGTCATTCTTGGTAGTCGTATACAAGATATAACAGGATATATTTTACTCTTAAATGCAATCTACCGGATAAATCAACAATAAAAGTTAATATTTTTGTTCCCTTGTATGATATTATTTGATTTTTACCGTATACATCTGTGCTCAGCCATGTATGAAAATCACATATCTTACAATCCCCTTTTCTTTTGGGGGATCCCTACTTGTTAAAAATACTTAAGATCCTCTCTCTTTATCATACCACTGTCATGTGGCAAAGAACATAACTTTAGCTTCTGTGAAAGAATAATACCAGTGTTTTTTCATGTTTTGGCTTTATGGTGAGGGTAATATCAGCAGTAATGTAAAGTATACTGTATGTGATTTGTGGTAAATAAATTTAAAAATGTAAAAACACAGCCAAAACCTGTTCATTTATCACTGTGCCAAAAACACAGCTGACACAGGGCTACTGGGGCAAATTTCAGTAAATGGTGAATTAAAAGATTACAGAGCACTTAACAGTCATACATATATGTTGCTGATCTGTCAAACCCATGTTATGTACAAATGAGCAACATCTATGACTGACTCTTGCCAGATTCCTGTATGTACAAACAGTTCTGGGTCTCTGAACTGTACTGATGTGACATGTTTTTGTTGCCCACTATATGAGAAATTGTAAATAGCTTAATTTCAACATTTCAATAAATATAGTTTACTATTTCCTTCGTGGCTTGTCATGCAGCAAATGATTCTGTGTCTTGAGGTGTTTTATTCTCAGTATTAGTATAGTAAAGCCAGAAATGGCAGCGGGTTGCTTTTAAGTTGTTTTAGATTTACATAATGACTGCTTTGGCTCGTTTTTGTCCTTTCAATGAAGCTATGAAGTACTTTTAAATGTTGGTAGTCCATTAATAAATGCTTGTGGGTTTTTCACTTTCTAACTAGAGGTGAACTCAAGAGGTTTCTCTCGACCTCTGCCAAGGCCAATACCCCGTCGTGCAGTTTTAAAGAAAGAGATCCGGATCCTCACTAAAATTTAATGGATTCTTCCACCTCTCCAGCAACTTTCATGAAAATTGACAGGGCTGCTTTTACGCAATCCTGGAGAAGGACAGAGAAACAACATCTGATTCAAATGATCAGGATCGTTATCAGGCTTCTGCAGAGCTTGATGATGAGCTGAACATTTGAATCAGGTGTGTTGGAAAAGGGACACATCTAAAACATGCTGGATAGTGGCCCTCAAGGACCAGGATTGGGCACCCCTGATCTAGATAGTTACATTTAGTTTGAGACATCTGACTATGAAATTTCACAAGTACAGTGGGGATGAACAGCGTTAAAAAATGACATTTAGAAAATTCACTTGCAACATATCTGTCCAGAAAGAGAGCTGTAGCTTCTCTCATACATCCCTGTTAAACCCCTGCCTCCATGTAAAGCCTTCAAGAGAATTATGCCACTATACATTTAGACTATCTGTTCCCTTCTCAAGTAAATAAAATAGAAACCGGCAGAGAAGGCCGTTTGGCCCTTGGATAAGTGGAGATAAACTCTGTTATAAGAATATAAAAAATAAAATAAAATGTGTGTCTCCCATCAGTTGAATTGTCTGCTTATGGCAGAAAAAGATAATAAATCCTCCATTCTAAAATGCTCAGGTGTGATAAATTTGCATTGTGTGCTTTTTGGGAAAGTGAGAGCGACCGCTTGTCCCAGTCACCACCACAGTCGTCCCTAGAGCAAGGCCCTTAACCCCTGACTGCTCCCCAGGCGCTGCACCGCGGCAGCCCGCTGCTCCTAGTATGTATAGTTAAGGTTAACTTTGAATAGGATGGGTCAAATGCAGGGAAGGAATTTCCCCAAGGGGATCAATAAAAAGGTTAGATTATTATTATTATTTTTATAAACACTGGAGGAGACGTTGGCAGGCTCACCAACCCTGTGGGAGTCCTTTCTACATCTGACTTACACAATTCTTGCTTTTGCAGATAACGATGAGTTTGGGGCTACTGTTTGTCACTCAAGGTTTTAATGAAACACTCACAGAAGCATAAAGACAGAACAGTCTCTACAAACTACAAAACAGTGACCGCATGCATTTGGCGCCCCCTAGTGGTAGCTCTATGTTATTACAGGAGCTCAAATTTCACTGTAATAATAATAATTATTGACCTTTTTAAAACCATGCTTAGTCACTGTTTTGCCTTTGATGCAGACTGCAGTAAACCTGTCAGAGCACTTTCAGCCATCTGATGCTGCAGACTTCACTTAAGCACGCTTAAGCCAGGAGATGCAAAATGATCCTGGCAGCAAATAAGCTCTTAGGTGTATCTATCTTTTAACCTTAACCCCTAATTTAAATATTTTTCCAGAGTTTAGATAGACAGACGGTGACTTATTCCATCATCCGAAGACAACTACTGTCAGACTGGTCTTCAAGCTGATGCTTCAATGATGATTCAAGAATGCTTCATGCACTTGGAAACTGAGACTTTTGGTCACTTTCTTGCAAAAGAGTACCAGTTATTGAATCTCAACTCAGTGCTGATCAGTGAATACATCAGAAAGATTTTGGGGGAATGTGTTATTGTGATTTTACTGAAAGCTGTTGTAATATTGATTTGTTTTGCAGTCTATTATTTCTAGGTCATTCTTCAGTTCAGTATTCATTGAGTAATAGATTTAAAAACATGTGATCGGACATGAGACACCATAAAAAGTGTGTCTTTCAAAGGAGGACAACATGAATTTGGAGAATCACTGACAGGACAGTATAAATCCTGGTCCTCCAGCCTTGATGCCTGATACACTATATTGCCAAAAGTATTGGCCCACCCCTCCAAATAATTGAATTCAGGTGTTCCAATCACTTCCATGGCCACAGGTGTATAAAATCAAGCACCTAGGCTGCAGACTGCTTCTACAAACATTTGTGAAAGAATGGGTCACTCTCAGGAGCTCAGTGAAGTTCATGGATGAAATTTCCTTGGTACTAAATATTCCATGGTCAACTGCTCGTGGTATTATAGCAAAGTGGAAGCAAATGGGGACAACAGCAACTCAGCCACCAAGTGGTAGGTTACATAAAATCACAGAGTGAGGTCAGCGGATGCTGAGGATCACAGTGGGCAGAAATCACCAACTTTCTGCAGAGTCAATATCTACAGACCTCCAGACTTGGTGTGGCCTTCAGTTTAGCTCAAGAACAGTGGTAGAGAGCTTCATGGAATGGGTTTCCATGGCCGAGCAGCTGCATCCAGGCCTTACATCAACAAGTGCAATGCAAAGCGTCAGATGCAGTGGTGTAAAGCACATTGCCATTGGACTCTAGAGCAGTGGGGACGTGTTCTCTGGAGTGACCAATCACGCTTCTCTGTCTGGAAATCCGATTGACGAGTCTGGGTTTGGAGGTTGCCAGGAGAACGGCACTTGCCTGACTGCATTGTGCCAAGTGGAAAGTTTGGTGGAAGAGGGATTATGGTGTGGGCTTGCTTTTCAGGGGTTGGGCTTGGCCCCTTAGTTCCAGTGAAAGGAACTCTTAATGCTTCAGCATACCAAGACATTTTGGACAATTTCATGCTCCCAACTTTGTGGGAACAGTTTGGGGATGGCCCCTTCCTGTTCCAACATGACTGCGCACCAGTGCACAAAGCAGGTCAATAAA
>OMNN01098776.1:0-10495 GCA_900302755.1 Chromis chromis | reverse complement strand
TTGTTGCACACTACCCGAAGCAGGTTCTTTTAGTTTTGACAGTCATGAACACACCTTAGATCAAACGCACTATTCTAGACCAGTGGCAGGGAGCCATAAACCCCGCTACACTCCACACTCATGGTGCTGACAACATTAATAACCCAGAACTCCCATAATGCATTGCAGCACAACAGTCCCGTACATGGCTACAATATTAAAACTAGTTATTACTATTAACTCTTAAAATGGAAAAGCTCACATTGATTCAAATGTAAAGCAATGTGGGCGCCCTGATTGCCTAACGGTTATGTCGCATGACCCAAGTGCTAAGGCATAGCGGCTGTCCCGGGTTCGATTCCGACCTCGGGCATTTACTGCATGTCCTTCCCCACTCTCTCCCGTTTACGACTCTATCCACTGTCCTATCGAATAAAAGGCATAAAAGGCCAAAAATAAATCTTAAAAAAAAAAAAAAAAGTAAAGCAATGCCCAATTAATATTACTACAAAGCAATGCTTTTGGATTTTTTTTGTAAGCTTATTGTAGCGATCACAGAGCCAATCACAGGACTGAACTGTCATGCACCATGCAATGCACCATGGGAGTTCAGGGTTATGAATGTTTTTGCTACCGTGCCTGAGAAGAGTAGCAGGGTTTCATGGCTAATTGCTGCTGTTCAGTGACCTGGGTGTGTAAATAAAAGCACTATATGGTCCATAACAAAAAGAATGTCTAGTACAAGCGTCAATTGTCCACGCCTCTTGCTACAGCATGTGTATCACTGTCAGAGGTGGGCACCATACAAAGTCTCGCCTAGGGAGCCACATTGAGTAGGGCCGGCTCTGCTCTGCAGGGTCTTCCATCTCTGTTAGCTGGCTAGCTAAATTACTTTTTGTGATATTCCATCAGTCAACTAAAAGAAAAAGTTGTCTTTTCATCACCACATTGCACAGATTTTTTTGGCCCACATTAAATGCAGCATGTGACCCGTATCTGTAGTGCCACATAAATACTGTCTCTTGCCTCCTCTTTTTATTGCTCTTAAGACGCCAGAAAGAATGTTAAAGATGTACAGAAAATGTTCATAAAAAATAATCAGTAACATTCACTATTGTCATGACTACTTGATTTGTGTCTTGACGGTGGTTTTTCACCATGTTTCACAGACACAGAAATGACAGAGATACTGACGTCAGTTGGGACATTTATGTGCAAGGGTGATAATCAAGAGACCCGAGTCGTCCTAATTCCTGCTTTAGATGTCTAATTTAATGAACCACACAGCTTGCATGTGCTGGACTACTGAATTAGAGGGTGCCTACATCCTCAGGGCAAGTGTACACTAGTCATTTTTCAGTGATTAAGAAAGTGTTTCGAGGAAGCGCCTAAATAAAACACCAAGAAGGTCTGTATCTGTATCTAGTGCAACTTTGTTTAAGTTGACATGTCGCAAGCAAAGTTTTGCTTAGGTGTAAAAAGCTGAAAGAGTAAAGAGCCCAGTACTGCCCACTTTGGTTCCTGATACATAAACAACCAGAACCATACCAGAGGTGTGTCCATCCTCTGTATAATCAATTATTCATCAGCAAATATCTGACTTTTAACCAGGTTACAAAACGTATCCTATCTCCTACTCTGCACAGGTTTGAATCAACTGTATATTGTTGGTAAACTATACACTATAAAGTTCTTTGAGACCATTATTAAGTAATGTATGCATTGTATAGTGCCCTCAAAATTTCGTATTGCATCTACCTGTACACGTCTTTCTGCTACCAATGGCACAACGCAATTTAATGAATTTCATAAACGTCACAGTCATGTAATACTTGTCAATGATGACAAAAAATCATAAAGAATAAATAGTGTTGATTTATTGCTCATGGTGGAGTTAACAATTCGGTGTCTATTTGGGTATCGAGTAGTGAATGGATAGATGAGAAGCTGACTTTGGACAAAATACTCTGAATTGCTTTGTTAAGTCGTGGTGCTACTCTGTGTTGTCTACAGGTGTTGCTTAGCACAGACAGTTCATTGCTCTAACAAGTTATGAGCAAGCAGGCCACAGAAATGAGCCGACTTTAAGCAGCAGGCATGACTGCTGACAAATTAAACATTGCCCAGTTGAGCAGCTATCAGGCTAGAGTAGGTATTTTTTCTGTGACAAATGCATGTCTGCTGCCTAGACCTGCTGCCATATGGTGACTCTGAGCAGTTGCCTCAAATACACAGACACACAAAACAGCACAACAATGAAAAGGGAGCAAGGCAGGAAAAGGTTCGTGCAAACACTCTTTCCTTCATTGCTACGCTCAGGCAATATTTGCAATTTTCACATCTCCTTTCACTGTGAACATGAGTACACTGGTATTGGTGTCACAAAAGGTTGCTGTTCCTGTCACTGATAACATACTTGCCCTTCCAGTTCTCATAATTTGGGGCTACTACAGTTTACCTACTAAAAATCTATTTATAAGGAGGTTTTGCATAAACAACAAAAGCAACACTTGTACCAGTGAGCTGAAAAGGTATTTCATAACCGAGATGCTAACGCTACAGTTTGTTCCAGTATTTATGGGTCTGGGTCTGGGTCAGGCTCTGTTCTATTACCGTTCTATTCTGGGTCTGTTTAATATCATATGGAATACCCGAGTGGATCCGAGAAGACCCGACTGTGATCAGACAGTGCTGCTAATACTTATGTAAGCAATGCCAATCTCAGCAGTTGTAGCAACGAATAAGCAGTCGATACTGTTGCTCAAAAGGGCAAATAGTCGAAGTTATCATAAACTTTCCTTACCGAAACAAAACTGCAAAGCTGTTTCTAAACTTGCTTTGTTTGTCATTCCTCACTTTGACAGCAAGTGGAATCGTGTGTGGATTAGCCATGCTATTTCAATTAGCAACAGTGGAATAACAGATATCTGGATTTATCTTACCAACTTTCTCGACAAGGATGATGGATTATAAAAGGGCTATTAACATTACATTCGGTAAGACACAAAGTTTTGCTTTAATTGATGCTAACTTAATAGCAATCAACTGTAAAATTGGTACAAATCAGTCCTATCTCCTGGCTGGAGCCAGGGCCCAGCTTTCAAATAATAGATGGGTTTGTTTTTAGTTCTGGGTAGTGCATTTGTGGGTCTTTTTGGGGCTGGGCACAAATTGTTGGACCCATAACGACCTCTACTGCTTCAATTAATTCCTGGTATGCTTCAAAGCAAAGCACAAGTTTTTCTTACATTAATATATCATAGTTTGAAGCAGACAAAAGACAGAAGCGAGAAGCACAAAGTCAGAGAAATGTACTTATCTAAGCCTTTTCTCCAGAGATTCAGCACTTAATTAGAAAATAGTCTGCTACTATGCAAATGTGAACAACACACAGACAGTCTCTTAGACTCCAGTGGGATCCTACAAGGCCGTTGGCAGTGTAAGTAGACTGAGTCTCATCTGTATCGAAAACTGCACAATGAGCAACATAGCAGGGATTTATTGACCCTTAAGTTCCACATAGTCACTGCTGCTTCATAAAGACAGCCAGAAAACTGCTGCTAACTTGAACTAAGTGTGTTTGGAAAGGAAAAGAAAAATCAAATAGTATGATTTGAACCTGGGCATGGCTAATGAGTCTTTTAAGTGAAAATTGGATAATCAAGACATTCAGGCATTACAAGGTAGCGCTGATAAAATTCTTTCTCTACTCAACAGTCAAGTGGACAGAGAAGGGAAATCAATGTCCTAAGCACTCATAAATGACAAGGGTATCATTAATCATGGAATGGGTGGGGGGTCTTGGAAGAAAGTGCTGAACTAACGCTTAAAAGCTTCATCTGCCTCAATAATGTCTGTCAGGGGGCAACTATAAAAGAGGAGACTTTAAATAATTTTACTGCAATTCTATTCCAAGTAATGTGGCCACTAAATTCTAGCTGTCTGTGTTCGAAATGACAAGGCTTGTACTTCTTGGTGTAAATGCAGTGCTGTTGTATGCTAGGTGCAGACTGTAGAGTTGCTGGAGTTTGCTGTGGAGACACAGGAAGTTGCTGGGGGTTGGAAGACACATCTAACAGGATGTGAAACAGCTAAGCTGTAGCATTCACATAAGCGCATTCAGATACAAGGACACACTAATGTTGGGACAGACTAGACAACTTTACCACAGACTAAACTCAGTATTGACTCTGTTCTCAAAAAAGGTTTGGGGCAGCAGGATGAGTGAGTGGTGCTCTTCTTAAGAAAAACACTTTTATGTCATATTCACACTTATTTTCAACAGACCTATGTCAATCCTAAATCTTGTAATCTAAACACCATAAAATATTGGCAATTTTAGGTGGAGAAAGGTTGAATTGACCTGCTAAATCAAATATCTCAAAATCTGGTGTAGACAGTCGAACCTTTTAAAAACTTTAACCATTGTACAGCTTCTGGTTTAAATATTTCCTAGACCAGTGGTTCTCAACTGGTCCAGCTTCAGGACCCACTATGTCTCTATCAATAACGGTCGTGACCCAAATTCTTTGAAGTTTGCTGTTCCTGTTAACAAATTAAGGTTTATCTGGGTGTAGTCTCAATGCATTTTGATACAGCTTGGGAAAATTTTGGCTTATTTTTTGCTCATTTTGGTATATTTGGACACTTTTGCCAAGTTTTGGGCATATTTTGTCCCATTTTGACAGATTCTGAGCACATTTTGGTTTATTTTTGGCACGTTTTAGCATAAATGTCTCCAATAAGCTGGCAGAGCCACATCTAGAGGTTAATAGTGGACAACTACTGGTGTCACCACCACTAAATATCCTGCTATTGAAAGCAAACTGTGTCATAAGAAACACATCCTTTAAAATAAAATAAAAGAGTTTATACCACTACTTTTTTGGGGGGGTCATGATTCTGCGACCCTCTAAAAATTGCTTCATGACCCACTTTTGGGTCCCAACCCACCAGTTGAGAACCACTGGTTTATTGATATGAAATCAAACTTGAGAATTTGAAACAATGAAACTAGAAAATCGCAAAAGCTGCAGTTTCAGATATACATCATGTAGCATGTCTAACTAGGGTTTAATGACTTTGCAGATTCACACCATCCTCCATCTGTCACGCTTTTCATGACATCTCATGTGGTAATCACATGTTTTAAATCTGTTACACTGTGGATATTAAACTGAAGCTTGATTTAAAAAAAAAAAAAAATCATAACACAAATCAAATTGGTATCCCAGTATCTGCCTGAAAAATTGCAGTTTAATCTTCCAGCCCCCGACTCTGCTCTGGATTTGTGTTGCTTTCACAGCTGTAAAGTTGCCATGAGCGCATTAGGTACAGTAAATGCAGAGAGGGCTGACATTTGAAACAAGGACAGTCTTTCTTTGAGGTGAAAGCTCTGAGCCATCACTCCACTCACACCTGTTATTCTTACCAAGATTATTATTGTCACTGCGTTTTCTGACAGATGCCACTTTGTCAGATGGTGTTGTGCATTCCACTGCTTTTATTTTAAAGGTTACAGTTATGACTGACTGTTGATCCAGCCTATGTGTCAGTAGGAGTGCAGGGGCGACATTTGGTCAAGCAGGATTAGAAATCTTGATCCTTTGAAAGAGTAGCAGCTCTGAGAAACAAACACTGAGGTCATGAAACAAGGACATCTGCCAGTTAATATCCTCTCTACTCTTGAAATAATCTTGGGTTGAGTTTTAGGAATAGGCTTTTCTCTTAATGAATTAGCTTTACTATCATGAACAGTGCTACTCTTTGAGCAGTTCAGTGATCCCAGATTGTCTGAAATAAGTCTAATTTTTGCAATCAGGGAATTGGTACAGTTTTCTACATTTCCCTAATAAACTGAAGCCATACATATATGCACATAAATATTTAGATCCACACATTATGTGCTAGCATGTGCATGCTCTGTGGTTTGCCCTGAGGTGACCTGCTTTCTGATGCTGTCTAGGATTAGCCTCAAAGCTCCGTGTTCAGACACACCATCCTCAGCACAGACCTTCCAAGCTCAGTCCCACGCTGAGATTTACCGTTAGTCGGTGTTAACAGCCAAATGTAGAGCAGTTTCCTGCTATAGTGACTAGGAACCTGGAAATCTGGCTACAAACTGGGATGACGTTAGTCAAGGCTACCTTTAAGCAACACCCCACCGCTAGAGAGACATGTGAAAGCAGCAACATCTCCTCGAGGACAACAACTCTTCTTTTTTTTTTCATCACAGTGGATTTTATATGATTTTGAGTCTGTTTTAAAAAGCTGGTTGGTTGAAATGGAAGCTGGGCTTTGATCTGGTCAAGAAATATGGGAATAGGCAGCTCCTTTGCACCAAGATCTGATCAAATCTTTACCATAAGGTATGTCTGATTCTGAAGACATGACTGTCTCACCTGTGTCTGACTGTGTTTGCAGTCAAAGGCGTAGGTTAGTGTGATACCAGTGTGACTGATGTAGTTTCCTGTGTGTGTTTTTGAGTTTAGCTGTTCACAGTTCCTGAATTCTTTTGACAACGAAAGTCAGTATTTGAAGTAAGATATGGTACTCATTTGTCAACCACTTGAATAACTAAAACAGAATAGTCTTGATTCAGCTCTGATGACTTGATATGGGAGAAGTTGTGTTCAAGGCTTCTGGTTATTGTTCAGTTGTGCCATAGGTTTTTATTTAAAGGGTTGATAGGCACACTGTACGTAACCAAGATCAGTAGATCAGTTCTAGTGCCTCACTATATTGTTCGTTTGTCATGTTCAAAATCTATACCCAGAAGGATGCACATACTGTATACGTATGATGTAAACTGCTAGCATTGCCCTAATAAACAAGAAAAAGAAAAGGACCGATATGAAACAATCCTGATTTTAAATTCAGATATACCTAAAGACAATTAATGCATATTTTATTTATTTATTTGCTCCAAAATATTGTGATTTTCTGTGTTTTGTGGCTTTTGGGGCATCATTTGCCTTGGCTTGGCACAGATTCATGGTGGTGTACATGACCTTTTTTTTTTTTTTTTTTTTTTTTTTTTTTTACACATTATTGAATTCTCGGAGAAGGCCATGTGTTAAGGATTGCATGGCACAACTTAACATTGGTCCATGCAGCAGTTTGTTCAGCTCCTGTCTCCATGCTCTTACCACAGAGTGAGCTTGGCACCAAGGCAGAACCTCCCACGGATCATCCTCAAAGGAATCTTCCAGGGAGTTAAAGTGGTTCGTGGACCAGACTGGGACTGGGGCAACCAAGACGGTGAGTGGTGTGTGTGTGGGGAGGACTGTTCATACCACTAACCTGGCACTGCCAACTCAGCAAGCCCCCTGCCTTCTTAAGCGTGGAGCTGTACCTCTTCAAAGTGTTTCACCATCCTCAACCTCACATCTCATTAACCTGCAAAATGTTGTGTTGGTACGCGTGTGTGTGTATGTGTGTGTGTGTGTGTGTGTGTGTGTGTGTGTGTGTGTGCACTTATATTGCCAGTGACTCATCTGAGTCTGTCCCACAGATGTGTCTGGCTGTTTGTGCCTGTGTCTTTATTGAGTCCTTGTTTTGTAACAAGTATGTTCTTTGCATTTCTTTTTCCATCCTTGTGTAGTGGCATAAACTGAAAAGCCCCTTCACTTCTAGTCTGTGGCGCTGGTTGGAGAATATTTCTTACAGTGAATTGTGTCTTCATGATTTCTACGAATGTCTACAGTGACTTTATATGACTATGAGTTTCCTCTGTTTTGAAAAATACTCTTTCTTTCAGATACCAACAGCCTGCACTGGTTGATAGTTTTAATCTTAATTGAAAACAATCTTCCACATCACTGATTTAAATTAAAGTCTTTGAATGTTCCCTTTTAGAGAGAGAGGGGATGTTAGGATGTCTTTATGTTTGCTGGTGTGGGTTCGCTGTTGTGAGAATAGCAATGCTCCCTTTTCTCGTCTAGAGCGAATGAGTCAAAATGTCCTTTTGGTGTCTTTGAAATCAGCGCCCTGGGGTTTGGTTAAGTCACTCATCAGGCTTAAATTGTGTATGCGGTAAGTGCATACAGGACCGTTTGAGCATGCTCACAATCCCCCAGCCCACCATGTATTGTTACGGGTCACTGGTTCAGTTGGTGTGGTTAGGCAGGAAAGCAGCTTCAATGGCTTCATAAGGGGGTTTTTGTACATCAAACAACCTGACGTATTGACCTGAAACCTTGTTGTGTTACAGAATGTGTGCTAATACTGTGACCAGGAAATGTTTACTGTTTGTTGGAGATTTCTTATTTTGCCCTTTAATGTTACTAAAATCAACAGGGGAAGATTGTGCTTTGTCAGGTGTTTGATTCTCAGAGAAACTACGACTGTAGAAAATGGAAGTGAATGATTCTGACACTTGGCAGCTTATGTCCCTACAGGGAGAATGCTTCTGTCACGCCTCTGTCTGTCTGTCTGTCTGTCTGTCACCTTATTTGTTGCACATTTGTTGTTTTTTTACACATTTTCTGATCTTCAAAACACATCACCGTCGCATGTCTTAATTCCTGCCTGTTTTTAATGGGAGTTCCCTTCATTACCTTTGTCTCCCCATGAAATGATGCATTGTTGTTTCTTCCATAATTTGTTTGCGTGCATTTATGTGTGTGTAGGTGGGGAAGGTAAGGTTGGGAAGGTAGTGGACATCCGTGGTTGGGACACAGAGTCCGGTCGCAGCGTGGCTAGTGTCACCTGGTCTAATGGCACAACCAATGTCTATCGAATGGGCCACAAGGGCAAGGTAGACCTCAAATATGTGTCAGACGGCCAGGGAGGCTTCTATTACAAAGATCACCTACCAAAACTTGGTAAGTCAGACATATTACTTTTTTAAAGTATACATTTCTTTACTCTAAGTTACTTATTTGTCTGTTCTGCGTATGTATTTATTTTGATCTGATGTAGGAA
Source organism: Chromis chromis (assembly GCA_900302755.1). Classification (NCBI taxonomy): domain Eukaryota; kingdom Metazoa; phylum Chordata; class Actinopteri; family Pomacentridae; genus Chromis; species Chromis chromis. The sequence goes on along the minus strand of OMNN01098776.1, from coordinate 1,591 downwards.
TAGGCTAACCCTCTAAACTCCAAGCAGTGTCTGGGAGTTTTTTTGCTCCTGTCACATTTTTCTTCACTGTTGGCTCATTTTTCACTGCAGTATAAAGTCTGCACCTCTCTGGTAACAGCACAGCCAAAGATAGAAGTAAAGAGTCGCTCATGGCTTCTCAGTTGTGCTAAGAAATGCAGAAATGTTTGGTTCTCTACCAGATCTAATGCAAATGGTTTATTTTTGGCAAATTAGTAAATGAGACATGTAAAATAAACTGACTTTGATGAAATATCACAATTTTAAGCACTGATTTGATCTTTTTTTTTCAAATTAAAAAAAAAAAGTTTCACATGTTAAGTTTGAGGACTGGTTAAGAGTTGAGAGTCCAAACATTTTTCCTGTTTTTAAAGTTTCTTGCTCTGACAAATGGTGTCATTTTAGCGATTTTTAAAAACATAACATGACTTTCAAACCTGCCAGCAAGTTTTGGGGTTGAGAGGGTTAATCAAAAACATCTAATAAAGCAACCTAAAAGCACCCATCATAGACTTTTGATTATTATGAGGCTTAGAAGTACTTCTTGCATGACTTTTGTAGACTTTGTATTGATATGATTGTGAAGAGAAAACGTAGGCATACTGACTTTAAACCCAAACTAGTGTTGGTGCCTGTTTGGTAATGCTGATGCCTGCCCATCCAGGAGAGCATGCAGAGTTGCAGCGTCAGGAGAGTGCTGACGGCCACTCCTTCCAGCAGGGAGACAAGGTCAAATGTCTCTTGGAGGTGGACATCCTGCGACAGATGCAGGAGGGCCACGGAGGGTGGAACCCCAAAATGGCAGAGGTATGAATACCTTTCCGTCAGCCAAAAAGAAGAATAACACAATACCAGTTAACAATAGACAGCTTTACGTAACTCCCCACTGAATTCTTATAGAATGTAAAAGTACAAAGTGTACTTCCTCAGTGTTTTACAGCAGGTTTGTGCTGTACGCTTATGTACTCATGTTTTAGGGAAACATGGCCTCACAATCAAAATGCACGTGCCTCTATAAAAACCTGGCATACAGAATATTTATATAAGTGGCTCAGATGGATGTTGCAACGGAGTGAAAGGAAACAGAACATCCAACTCTCAAATCACAGCTGCTAAAGGGAACATTAAGGTCACAGCCATACAGCAGGAGACCCAGGGTGAAACAGTCTATTTGTGTTTGCAGTACATTTGCCGGATCGGGACTGTTCATAGAATTACTGACAGAGGAGATGTCAGAGTCCAGTACAGCAACAACATCCGCTGGACTTTCCATCCTGGCGCGCTCACCAAGGTACTGAGGTTTCATACAGAAGCTTTTACATAGGGCTCCTTCCATGTATACGATAAGCCAAATCTGATAAAGGTCAGACATGACCCACTCAGTTTTTAATAAAGCCATGCAAACTTCACCTTCATACTATGAATATTTCCGAGTTACACTGGGATGTGCATAGGAGTGAGTTAAAATTTCACGCTTTTAATGTGTGTTACTTTTTCCACTGTTTTTGAGCCCTTCTAACTTAATTAGCACAGGAGATAGACACATGGGATTTTAAAGCCTGAAAAACTTTAC
>OMNN01098773.1:0-17771 GCA_900302755.1 Chromis chromis | reverse complement strand
AACAGGGACGATACATACAACATTGCCACAAAGAATGAAAAATGCGATGCATACAAGACGTCTAGCTTCGGCTAATTTGCAGTCTTTGTCCCTGGTCAGGCTAGAAAATGATAAAAGATACTGAATACAATAAGTGAATAATACAGTGAATAGGTATCATGAATAAATAAACACAGCTACAAAATTTAGATTAAGAAATTGCACAAGTTAAATACATTAAACATTAGTAAAATGCTGTATTGACAGTGACTTGAGAGAAGTTAATGTTCACATTTCTGCTGCTGCTTAAGCCAATGTTTAGCTTCAGCACTAAACATCTTTAATTCTGTTTGGGATTTGATTTCTGGTGGTAAAGAATTCCATAGGTGTGTACCTTGCACTGAAAGGGATGATTGACCGAATGTGGTCTGCATCTTCAAATTTTACAGTTTTGCTTGCTCATGCTCGTTGTCATTGTCCCACAGTTGTCTGATTTAGTAAAAATCTGTGACATCGCTTGTGGGGCCAGTCCATTGACGCACTTAAAAACAACTTCCAAAAAAGAGAATTTTATAAAATTAGAAAAAGATAACTTATGGAGCTAAAACAGAGACAGTATAGGTTGTCATTGAATAAAAAAAAGTATCATTGAAAATAAAGACTTTTTAAAAAAGTTTTTAAAGTTTTTTTTCTTGTTCAAGTTTGTGTGTCAGGTTGAAGCAAGGGAACTGAAGCAGTGGTAACTGTAAAGTCATGTGATCTCAGCCTTCAATCAAGATAACTAGATAAGATCAACTAGATTTATATTCGAGAAAGTGAAATAAAGTGTAGAATACAGTTGTTTAAGATTGTGTGTGGTGTTTTAATTTTAAAAAGAATAATAATTAGTTGGATTTTTTTAAATTGTCGGTAATTTTATTTATTTATTTATTTTTAATTTCAGGTAACCCCATTTGAATTCCAGGCGATCCCATGTGGGGTCTCGACCCCAGGGTTGAAAAACACTGCCCTAGGGGGAGAATAAAGATTTTTAGCTAAATATAGCTTTGATTTACTTGCATCAGTGGTGTTTGGAGTTTATCTCAGTCACCACAAGGAGACAGAACTGACACCACAAACATGTTACTTCCTGTGTGACTGTGGTGTTACTATGATTCAGAAAAGATTATATCTGGAATGGTAAACATCACAGTCTACTAAGTTAATGAAAACTACATACTGGTACTTAAAAAAAAATTTGTATGTGTAGATTTTAGTTGTTTAAACCCACTTTTATTTTTAGATGCAACATGTGAATCTGTAGATTGTGTTTATGGGCGTCAAATATTTGTCCAGTTAAAGGCTTCACAGGTTAAAATAAAATAGGCCTTTTAGGTAACTGCATGACCATATAAGTCTCTCCATATGTTTAATATTTAATAAGTGTGCGTTTATAACCATTTCTCACGTATTTATTCCTGCAGCTTCGTTATATTTTGTTTAAAACGACCAAGTGGGTGGCTCTTGTTTGTAGTCGGCACCATTAGACGGGGACACCGGGCGCCGCCCACCGCCCAGTAGTTAGCTAGCTGTGCTGTCATCGCTTCCGAAACACGTCCACCAGACAAGCTAAAACACCAGGTAGGAAAAAAGTCTGCCTTTGCCATTCTGTCGTTTTTATTGTCTAAATAAAGACAGACTTAAAACTTTTATCAGCTGCTGCTAAAAAAAAAAACGGGAGTGAAATCTTTTCTTCGTGTCACGTGACTGTTAGCTGAGGCGTAATAATAATAAACTCCTTCAAGTTAACGGGTTTGAAAACAGTCGCACCCTCTGTAAGTCACTTTATGTACCACTGACACTGATGTAGTAGTTAGTAAAGTCAGTTTGCGCTACTGTCGCTTGTAATGGTATTCACTGTGGTTTAACGCTACGTTAATGTTCCCTTTAATGGACAAACTATGAAGAAAAAACAACAACCCTGGATGGTTTAGCTTAATTATTACCTGTTACCTGTTACAGAACATAATTTAATACGTGTTCTGTGTTTACTGGTATTCGACTTGGCGTGTATCCAGCTTTCTGCCTGTGTGGCACCATCCCAGTCCACTGCTGCAACTAGTCCAGACCTGCAACACTGCAGACTGGCTTTATAAAGCTGTATCCCAACTCAGAGGAGAGAGACAGCTCAGTAGATCAACACCAAAAACACGTCCAGCTATAAATAATAGTGCATTAGCAGTAACACATGTATAACTACATTTTTAAATGCGCTTTTTGCTGTATTTGCTTGCTCCTCCTCTCCTGCATGTACTATTAAGCTGCATATTTCTTCTGCCTGAAAATGACAAATATGGTAAGACACTGTGTTAGAGATGCTGATGATGGATATTAACTATTTCCATGTTATTAATAATTTATCATTCCTACTTCAACCCTTTAAAACCTGAGCCTTAAAATGTCCACCTGGTCTATTTTTCTTATTTTGATTACAAAAAGGTCAGAAAATGTCCTGTGAGTGCTTGTGCCCATTTTTTCAGAAGAAACTTTCAATATCTGGCAGTTATTTACGATTTACTGCCTATTATAAGAGTTACGGTAATTTTACGGTAATTTCATACATTATTTCATCCTGGGACTCGGATGAAATTACCGTAATGACCGTAATGGCAATGTTGTTGCGCTTTACGGTAATTTTACGGTTTCATTCAGGGCACGAATGAACGAATGAAATTACTGTAATGACACCACATTGGCTGTAAAGCGCAATGTCGTTGTGCTTTACAGCCAATATGGTGTCATTACGGTAATTTTATCCAGCGGATTCCTGGGGGGGCACGAATGAAATTACCGTAATGACACCATATTGGCTGTAAAGCTCATCGCCTCAGCTTTCAGAAACGGTTGTATTTTTTTTCCGATAGCACAAACGGTGACATTTACGGTATTCAAAAGTGTGCTAGCCCAAACGTGTCGCCGATGACGCACTAGGACTTAAAGGGTTAATGGATAGAGTTCCAGTTAGCGTGGGTTAAAGTGAAGAGTTTTAACTGATGTCCATGACTTTCTTACACGGCTACAGGTTTTAACCCTCTGGGGTCGAAAGTGCGGATTTCAAACTATTTACCAGTTTTTAAATTGTGTTGATCCGCCAAATAAAACCAGAGTTATGATCGCTAATAAACGCTGTACTCTTTAAATTTTTTTCTATTTTTTAAAGATTTGTTTGCCTTTTTATGCCTTGATTAGAGAGGACAGTGGATAGAGTTGGAAACGGGAGAGAGTGGGGAAGGACATGCGGCAAACGCCCGAGGTCGGAATCGAACCCGGGTCAGCCGCTACTCCTCAGCACCTGGGTCACGCGACATAACCACTAGGCTATCGGGGCGCCCAAACGCTATACTTTTTACCGAGTGTTTTCGCGTAGCATGAAACGCTAAAAACAGGAGATTCTGTGGCGCGAGACGAATGTGCTGGCATGAAAAAATACAGAAAAATACTCCTTTCCTATTGGTCTAAAGGGCACCACAACAGCCAATCACAAAATTCTATGGCTGGGTTGCTATGAGAGAGGAGGAAGATTTGGAGAGAGCTCAGACTGACAAAGCTCCTGTATTTTAATGCTAATAGTGTCTATAACTGTGTTGTTTGCCAAATTATTGCATTGTTTTTTGAAGTTTACTATTTATATTTGCATTCTAAGTTACAAAAATGATTCATTACACATGTTTTTGGTCCTCAGAGTAAAAAATCTAACTTTTTTCTACCCGCATTTAGTATTTTTTTTGCAATTCTAGGTCCAGTGTGTTCATACAGTTTATCAAAATGAATAAATAACTGTACAATCACATAGAGGAGGTTGTGCTGAGAAGAAAGACACCAAGCAAGTCAAGGTGAACAGTTTCTAAGGTGAAATATAAAGCTAAAATCAAAAGTAGTCAACGACCCCCAGACCCCAGAGGGTTAATCACTTCCCAAATTCAGAACTCTACTTCCTGCTACCTCCAAGAACCAGATCACGACTCAACAGAAGTTCAGTCTACAGCTGCCAAGTCTTTCCCACCTGAGAATTGTGGCCGTCCCTGTACTCTGCCAGCGCCTTCAAGTAATCCTTCTTCGCTGCTTCATTCTTCCTCTTGTAAACCTGAAGAACAAAACAAAGCATGAGGATTGTGTTTACTACAGTCATGTGAAAAAATGAGGACACCCCATTAAATATTCAGTTCTTTATTAAGAAACATTCACTTTTCAATGTCTAATCTTGTTTTTATTTATTTGTGGAAAAGGAAGTGATTTAATTGCAGGTAAACAACAAAAAATAACCTTGTTTTACTCATGAAACAAAAGATATCAACAAAAATGCATATTCTAACTGAGGAAAAAGTTAGGACACCCTCCCCCCTAGTAGCTAGTGTTACCCCCTTTGGCTGAAATAACTTCAGTGAGAAGCTTCTTCTACCAGTCTCTGACATTGGTCTGAGGAAAGGTTGCCCCACTCCTCAACGCAGAATTATTTCAGCTGTGAGGGGTTTCTTCATGTACAGCCCGTTTCAAGTCACCCTACAGCATCTCAGTGGGATTAAGATCTGGGCTTTGACTCGGCCTTTCCAGGACTCTCCATTTTTTTTTGTTTTTAAACGTGTATTTTTCAGTTTTAATTGTTACCTCCGCCAAGCGGAGGTTACGTTTTTGCCGATGTTTATCTGTTTGTTTGTTTTTTGTTAGGAAGATAACTTGAAAAGCTATGAATGGATTCAGGAAAATGTTGATAATGGGACAAGGGACAGATGATTAATTTTGGTGATGTTCTGGGTTACCATCTGGATCCAGGAATTTTTTTGTGGAAATCACAATATGGGTGGACATGAGCTGCTTGGCGGAGGTCTGCGCTCTCTGAGTGCTTTTCTAGTTTAGTTATATTACTTCTATCTCTCAGTATTGTTAACATTGATATTAAATATCCATATGTCTAACTATGTTTAAAAAAAACACATAGGCTTTCATAGGGTGTCCTAACTTTTTCACATGACTGTATGTCTCACTTTCAATAAGCCATGGGTCTGAGATGCATGCGGGCGATTTAACGAATAAGCACGCAGATTGAATGAGCAGGTTTTGGTAGTTACTTTAATGATTGGAGAGGGCGTGTTCTATAGATATGTAGTTGTGAGAACACATTCATGTGCACAATTATTAGGCCACTACTGCAAATATCCTGCTGTGACGCTGTAAAACTGAAAAATGTCTATGATAAAACAAACAAACTTGATATAACAGAACAATATTTACTTTAGTAATCATCTCATAAATGATTGAACTGCAGCCTATAAACTGTGACTCTGTGCGACAACTCAGCTGTCTGAAGGAAAGTGCACAGTGTCATTTTCCTTGAAATCCTTGCTATTAGTTTAGATTTAATCCTATTTATTAGCAGCTCCTTCAACCTTGATGTATGGTTCAATCTTTCAAATATCACATGCATGCTGTGGCTCTCTCCGTCACTGTGGTGGTTGTGTTTGAATGAAGCCTCGATAAACATCAACATAAAAGTGATTTATGTTTGAATAACAGACAGTTTGATGGAGACAAACATAACCCATGTCTGAAAAAGGCTTAAATATATAGCTGTAGTCAGCAGCCAGTTAGCTTAACTTTGTACAATGACCAGGAGGGACAGCCTGGCTCCGTCCAAAGGCTAAAAAACCACCAGTTTTTGTATAATTTAAACAAATAAGATAAGATAACATATTAACTAGTGAGTTTTTTCCCTTTTGGTATGAGCCAGGATAACCATCTGTCATATTTTTCATGAGGCAGGGAGCTTTCAATGGAGAAAGTTTTTCTTTTGTTTAATCTTTGTCTAAATTTTACCCAGCAAGCTCCATAGAGAGACGACATGTGGGGAGAGAGAGACATTCAAAACTAGAATGAAGCATTGTCCACTTTTTCAGAAAGGTTTCACTTCATTTCCTGTGATGAATAGGTGCAGTTATAATGGCGTGTCCCTGCAGAATAATCTCAGGCGTACCTAATGACATTATGACTGCGTTCCATTTGAACTGATCAGTTGGAGGCATCTGGCTTTGTGAAGGATGGCTAAATGGTGTGGCTCCTTGAAACACATCTGCCAGTGTTAATGTCATCAGTTCCACCTGTCCTTTTTCTGCTATGATAAAATCTAAATGTCTACCATAACGCAGGTCTCTAGCCTCTGATCCTCACATAAGAGACTGTTGGGTTAATGAGCTTAATCACATAACAGAAGTACAAGAGGAACAAAGTGCTACTAACAAGCACTACATTAAAACTTTTGTTCAGAGAGATAAAGGACACACGTCATTTATGTTCTTTAAAATCTTGCTATACTGGTTTACCTGAAGACTAATCACTCAGATCACAGCTGACCAATCTCTTTACACATAAACATGCCCATATCGGACTAGAGGCCACATCTTAACCCACAACTCAAAGTAAAAGCTTGTGATGTCACTGACCCCTGCTTGCAGATCCTCCGACTTGCCCATGAGGTCGTCCAGCCTCTCTCCTCGGGCCAGGATCCGGTCCACATTCTCTGTCATGATGTTTTTCACTCCATCTACCTGATCCTTCAACGTCTGCACCTTGTCCTTGGGCTCCGGTGCTTCCTCCAGTCCTCCCCGCTCCTGAGATGGTGTAGAGAGAGAGGCGATTAAAGGTGAGGAATTAGCTCCAATCCATGTCCATACATCATATAGTAGTTTTTATTAGCGTATAAAAAGGAGCCATTTTAATTAAAAACAGAAAACGACTTTGGAATTAAGCTGCCAAAAGGAATTTTATTTAACAAGTGGTAATAAATGCAGAATCATTAAGATAATTTAGGGTTTACGCAACTGTCACTTGTATTTAATATTAATCTTTACCTTCCAAAGTTTTAGACGGTCACAGTACATTTATTGGAGCCTCTGGAGTTCTAACATTCCTGAAGGCCTTGTTCTTTATTCTGTCATCAGTTCACTAATGAAACTAATCAGCCGGTCACTGTACAACAACCTTGTCCACTGATCGCAAGGTTGGCGGTTTGATCCCCGGCCCCTCCGAATGCCGAAGTGTCCTTGGGCAAGACACTGAACCCCAAGTTGCTCCCAATGGCAGGCAGGCACCTTGCACGGATTTGCATGTTGCCATTGGTGTGTGAATGTGTGAATGAGGAACACATTGTAAAGCGCTTTGAGTACCACTAAGGTAGAAAGGTTCTATATAAGTGCAGACCATTTAGCATTTTCCACACATTTTAAGGAGAGATGAGCCATAAATCCTATTGACACCTTCAAATCAAACAACTGCAAAAGTAAATATTATTGCTTGTACAGACTTTTCATGTATTCATCTCATCTCTGATTGACAGCTGCAATGCTCAGTTTGCCTTCACGAGCCAAGCAGGAGTAGACAAATATTCTCTTAGTTGAATTTTTAACATGAACTTATGAGACAAAACTACTTGATCTGGGGACAAATGTCCAATTATTATTTTTCTGGTGGATATCGCGTTTATGCTCTTTTTACCTTTGAATTATTTAAAGTCAGTCTTCAGTTTAATAGTCACTGTAATATATTTAAAACACGTGACCACATGAGACATAATAAACACACAAGGAGGATGGAAGGATTTTTTAAAACCACTGACAAGACAGTCTAAACCAGGGGTGCCCAATCCTGGTCCTCAAGGGCCACTATCCTGCATGTTTTAGATGTGTCCCTCTTCCAACACACCTGATTCAAATGATCAGCTCATCATCAAGCTCTGCAGAAGCCTGATAACGATCCTGATCATTTGAATCAGGTGTGTTGGAACTGAACTGAACTGTTCCGCCCTGCTTGAGCCTTCTTATAGCAACTTTGTTTCATTTCCTGTTTGTTTACAAGTTGATTTTAACACTTCACAGACCACGTCCAGCTCCTCTGAAGTTCTGTTCTGCTTTCTTTTCACGATCAAAGCTTTTCCTTTTAAATATGCAGAAGTTGAACAACCGGACTACTTGCCATAGTCTTTAAAAAGGCCAATTACTGGTTTTCACATCCCCATGCCCTGAACAAATGTGGAACGTGAACATTCATATAGTTCTAATTCATACTACAATATAAAGAGTAAGTATTGCAGTTACATTGTCCCTCATATTAACATCCCCGTGGATGTTTTTGAAAAGCTCACTGTGGCGGTTTATAGGATATAGCAGCTAGTCACGGTGCTGAGGTGTGCCAGTGCTAGGACAAGACTTAATCACAGTGGGTGGACATAACGGAGGATTTCTGAAGATGTTGGACTATACCACTGTGTTTGGGTGGCATCGATGGAAAGCTTGTACAACTCAAAGCACCTCCAAAATTCGACAGCAACTATTTTAATTTAAATTCTTCTGTCTGAGCGCATTTGTTTTTCTGGTACATGTGCAGTCAATGTGGTAACAAATTCTGGGAAATGTCGTTAACAGTTGTACATCAGAAATCAGTCAGCTAGTACACAACACTCTGCTAGGCTTTTAATGCCACTGTTAGCATCAATAAGCTAGCTACTAACTTGTTTAGGGATTGATTTTAAGATTTCATTGATTACTTTTAAGGCTCTTTATGGCCCGGCTCCAGAATACATTTAGTATATTTAGAGTTGGTCTGAACTCGACTCCAGGACCTGCTGGCTGTTCCTGGGTCTAGATTTAGGACTAGAACGAACCGTGTCTTTGTTATCAGGACACCTACACTCTGGAATGATCTGAATGTGGAGCTCGGGCTCGTCCCTAAATCACTATCTTGTTTTAAATCACTTTTTAAAACTGTTTTCTTATGGCAGAGCCTACGTTACAAGCAGAAGGTGTGGATTTAGGGAGCAATAAGAATGTAAGAGGCAGGAAGGAAAGAAGTTATTAAGTTGCTTTGTGGGAAATGTAGAATCCAGCATCTCCTGTAAGCAATGAATCGATTAACTGATTAGCTGCTAACTATTAAAACAAGTTGCAACTATTTCGATAATTGGTTTGATATTTTTTCAGAAAATAAAGGTCAGAATTCTCTGATTCCAGCCTCTTATATTTCAGTATTTTCTAGGGCTGGTCCGAATAGCAATTTCTGTGCTCCGGATATTCGGGTCCAAATAATGACGAATATCCGAATGTTTGGCTCGTAAGCCGCGGAAAGTGACGAAGCCGAGCGGTAAAGTCCGAACGGAAAAGTCTGAACAATTAGTGAGGGGTCCCCTCACTCTTTAGGACTTTTCTGCTCAGACTTACTCTAATGACTTAGAACTTATTGTAAGTTATGAGAATAAGTCATTAACCGGCAGCAGATATCTCCTGCTGTTTTTTTTTTTTGGTCTTTCTTGTTTTTGTTGGTGGTGGCACAGCAGCAGTGTCCTCGCCATGCATTTCTATCAGGTCCTTTTTCCACCTCTCGAACCGCGAGCCACTGGCTGTGGGGTGTGTGGCCGAGTATTCGGATCTCAAAATTATTATCCGGATACCACCACAACAACCAAATATTCGGATATTCGGGTTCAGCCCTTGTATTTTCTCTTTTTTTTCCTCCTTGATGACAGTAAACTGAATATCTTTGGGCTGTGGACAAAAACACAGTTGAGAGTTTTGGACTTAGGAAACACAGATCGCCATTTGTCACAGTTTTCTGACATATTTAGGACCACGCAAATAATCGAGAAAATAAATGACAGATTAGAAGACAATAAAATGATTCATTAGTTGCTAACCTACTTGTAAGTCCCCCAACTTTATAGAAGTACACACATTAATTGCCAGAGTTCCCCTTTAAGTCTTAGCATCGTCTGCTTCTGTAAATGTCCTTTTGAACTTTAATTTCATCATGACTGTTTACTCAGGAGACCTTCCTGAGTAACGCGATACCATCTTGTAAACATGTTTTTCTGACATATTTTTACCATCCGGCCGCCAGAGTTTAAAGACACAAATCAAATCATTCGCTTCCAGACTTGTGTGTATTTGCAGACAGCTGCTGGTGGCTTTGAGGGTGCTTACAGTTTCTTGAGCGGCTGCACATGACAGCACGGCCTGCTAGCTGTCAGGCGTTTGCTTTTACATCTCTGGGAACGCCTGCTACAGCGTGTCAGCATTCAACACAAAGACAAGCTTCCATCTCACAGTTGTAGGTGTGATTTTTAAAGCAGAAAGGCTTGATGCAGTGTGCTAGCTGTGTCAGTATACATTCAGGGACTTCCATGTCTCATGAGGCAGCAACGGACCGTATACAAACCTGTCTCTAGGAGACCGAGCAGGCTTTCCTGCGTCACCTCCTCCTACCTTCTCTCCTCTTACCCTGCCCTCCCTTCTTACTGTTTTCCTTTTCTTCCTGTTCCTGTTTTTCCCCTTTCTTTTGATGCACTATCTTGAAACTCTTACAAAGTTGCTTTAAAGTAGCGGCCTTTCATCATGTCCAGCTTTTGTTATTTTTGTTTCATTTCACATATTTGTTGTGCTTTATCTCCACATTAAACCCTACACTCTTATCAGATGTGACACTATGCAACCTGTTGAACTTTTAATTATTTGCCATGTACGCTAAGTTTATTCTCATCCCTCTGTACCACTGCTAGCAGCTCAGCAAGGCCCACTGAATGGCTGACAGCTATCAAGTATCAATATTCACAGAAAGGGAGAGACACAGTACAAGCCATTAACTGCCACAGTAAGTATCCTATTCACATATTTAAAACGTTTTAGACCAAAACTATGCTGCTCTGCTGCACATGAAAACCGATTTCAGCTTGGAAACTTGGCAACTCACACAAGAGCTTGACAAACAAGGCATCTTGTAACTATTCAGCTGATACATGAGTAATGAAGGTGATAGAAGAAGGAAGTGTTCTCTGAAATGTGGATGAGATAAATCAAATCTTTCCCGTTAAAATGTTTGACAGTGGCCATAAATGCAAAGAATGGATTACATTTGTGTCGGTGCGCCACATGAAATCCTCACTGCTCACGTCCTAATCTAGTCAAATGTGAAATGACTCTAATCTGAGAATGCAAGATTTGAATAGACTACATGTAGACGCACTACGAGCATTGAGATTTTACTTTTTCTACAGCATCCTAATAAGTGCTGCTGTACAGTCCATCCCTAATACATTTTAAACGTTTTATCCTGCTCCACTGACAGGCTGAGGAAGTCGTCTGTCCCACAGGCCATACGACTCTTCAACTCCTCCTCACACTGATAAACATTCCATCTGCACTTTAGGTTGACACTGTTGAATAACCGGACATTTACATGTACATAAATGGACATGTCTGATTATTTTGTACAGCACTAATTTGTACAGTTTTTATTTTTTATGTCGTTTTTCTGTATATTCTGTATGTTTAATATGCTCCTGGTTACTTAATTGATTCCCTCTGGATCAATAAAGTATCTATCTATCTATCTATCTATCTATCTATCTATCTATCTATCTATCTATCTATCTATCTATCTATCAAATGCTGCAGGCTACAGGCAAACACTGCTAATTTAGGTCTTCTCCTCTGCACAGCTCAGTGTAGCTGTTTAAAGATTTCTTTTAGAAGTTTCTAATTATTTCGCAGAGGAAGCGACACTAATAACCACCAACAGATACTCATTAGACCCTCACTGGAGAAGCCTTTGTTAGTGATGACCAGGACTGAGCAGTATTCCAAAAATAATCAGATCGCAATATGAGTCACAATTTCAGTAGAAAAGAAATGAAAAAACTACCATTCCCACTAAAATTGTGACTTCTATTGCAATGTGATTATCACAGGAGCTGCAATTTGTTTGATGAAGGTAAAGTGTGGCACAGAATATCATTGCAAATGAAGCATTGTGGTGCTACAGAGACGGCCTGGCCTCCACATTATAACCTCCAGATGTAAGGGAACATGCTTGTTTGGGACAGACTGCAGTAAAAAAAAAATGAAGCTCCTATGATTTGGATATTCGTCTTGGATATATGGCAGTTTCGATAATATTGCGTTTAACTGTTCAGCCCTAGTGACAACTGTCTATGAGGGTTTGAGTTAGAGATGATAACGACAACAGTTTATAGCAAATTAAGGAGGGAACATAGTATAATTAATATTTGCTTGTACTATTTCTTGTAATTAGTACCATGTAGTGAAAAAGTATTCCTAACTTGACTCCTTGAGGAGCTGGGACTTCCATGAGACAGGTTCAGCTAACATTGCCAATTTCAAACTACACTGATCATTTTAACAGGTACAATACATAAGCACAAAGAATTTTCAAAAACCTCTTTTGAATTCAGGATAATATGTGAACAAAGCAAGCCTTAACTTAACTACAATGTTGCTTCTCTTAGCAGTGTTGCTAATATTACATGTTCAAACCAGTTTTTTGCCTCTCCTGTATTAGCATTTATGTAATGCTAACAGTGCACAACCTGGGGCTAGCAAAACATACGTTTGCAAACACTGAAGTCTGCCTGTAAACGTTGAAATTTTACTTAAAAATATCGCACTGTGTAAAATAAATATGTAGAGTTAATAATAGAAAAAATGTGGCACTTAAAAATGTCATGAACCAACCTGTGCCAGAGTTTAATTTAATCAGCAGGAAGGGTAAGTTAGCATTAAACTGCTACATCTTTTAATGGAGTTTGGCTACAGGCTGTGGAGCAAAGCTTTTACATTATGTATGTGAAAAAACAAACGTTTTCATCAGTTAGTGACTGATATGAAAACCTCAAAACGTAAACTAGGGGATGAAAGTGAAGTGTCAAGTGTCCTGCTTGTCCTAAGTGGAAAACTACATCTTAAGTCCAGGAACAACATCCTTTCAGCTCATACAGTCCAGCTCAGCAGAGGGTGTAATTTAGGCCATTTTGTTAGTCTACTCTGGAACTTCCTCCCTCAACAATGAAAAGTTAATGCGCTGACTGGTGTAAGTCATTTCCAGACCAGGTACGACAAGTTCTCACTCAAATCTAACTTATATCTGGAAACACACTTGTTGCGTGTGACAATGGTGACGGTGAGGCTTTTCCCTCACAACACAAACACAAGCTGGAGCCATTATCACCTACCGGATCAGTGTCCATCTTGTTGGAAACAAAACCTCTCCGACAGCTGCTCGATGGATCAACTTTGACTGAAGTTGACGCTATTATTTAAAACGTTTTAAAAGCTGTTTATTAGACTCGAAAGTCTGATGCTCCGCCGAACTCAACAGGTTTCCTCCTCCGCTCAACTTCCTGGTTGGGTTTTTTCTTTCAAACTGAATTCCTTCGCTTCAGGTGTCAAGTTAACTCCAACACAGCCGCAGCTTCCTGCTGGGGTTTACAATAAACCCAGTGTCCTGACATTTTAAGACAATGTTTAAATGGGTTACAAAAAACGTGAGCTTAAAAAATAAAAACTTTTATTGAAAGGTATGTTGAACTTATATACTATAATGAGAAATACATCTGAAAAAATCGGCCTCAATGTTTTACATACAGGACTGGAGTTCTGAAAACTCTTTACTCATATTATTTCTATTTAATTTCGTACTTTTTAATTCATACAGTGCTACATTTTCATTTTACATTTACTCTATATTAAATATAATGATTCTGACTTTTATCTTCCCCTTTTTCTCAAAGGCGCCTCTAAGGAGGGGCCTCGGCCAACCCTGAAATCTCATTGGCCGCTTGTGTTTCTACCCCAGATCTGATTGGTCAGGTTCATTCACCTGGAACCCCATTGTCCAATTGAATGCAACCATGGTTTCCTAAAGCAAAGGAAAGCAGCACTAGATGATTGTAATGGTTATGAATATAGCATCATCACAGGAGCTGAAGTTTAGTTTGATACTTCCAGCTGTTTGTAGGAGTCTTACTCTTTCCTCTGAGTTCATTAAATATCTACATCAGAGAGCAGCAGGATCCATATGAATGTCTCCAGAGAGAGACTTCCTTATAGTTCTAAATTATATTCCATGGAGACAGGATCAGTCAGGATCTAACAGTACATAACAGAGTGTTCTTTTCTGCACCTCAGACAGTTGAGCCGTCACACACATCACAGTTTAACAGCTACAGTTAAAACATTTGTTACAGCTGAATCCTGAGCTTCATCTGGATATTATTTTATTATAAACGTCTGATCTGTTAAGGATATTTGCAGCAGTGGCATCATTGTGTGTATGGATGCATCATAGAACACTATGTCTCTAATCATTAAAGTCCTAGTATCAATGAAAACACATTTCCTTCTTCTCTTGGGCTATTCTAAACAGTGGTCACTGTGATAACCAACATGTTAACTGCATCTGTATTAGTCTGTGCATATTAGGCATAACATTAACTGTAAAATAAGAAACCATCAGTATCATCAGTATTTTCTATTGGCATGCTTTTAAGCTTGCTTCTATACAACAACAGCATAATATAAGTCCTGAAATTCCATTATTTTGGTTTTTAGTTTTTGTGTGCAACCCTATGAAAACTTTTTGGAAACACCCCTGCCTTTACTCACTGATAATTGCGTGCTTTTATTTTGAAGGCGCACACCTTTACATGCCTTATTGTTGTCAAACAACCTTTTCGTGCCTGACTCCCCTGAGTCCAAACAAGGTGTTCCCATCACATGCTGGCTGTGAGCCTGCTTACTGAATCATTGGAGATAAAGCTGGCAAACTCCTTGATAACATTTTGTATTCTGTCTGGCAGAACTCAAAGGTGTGAGCTGGGTTTTGTGTTTATAATTAAACAAAGGGGCTGAGCAAAGTGTGCTAAGAAAGAGAACACATTCATGTGCAGTAAGCTTGAAGCAAGTACACCTATTACAGAGAAACAATAAACCAATTTAATAGAACACCCACCAAATCAATTGTATTCTTTTGCCAAGAAAAATAGTTTGCCATGAAAAATAATTCCAAAAAAAAACCATTGGAGCATGTTTGATTCTCCAAGTTAGGAGGATTTTATGTTTCTAAGGGCCAACACTTGGTTCATCCTACACTATCAGACCAAAACCATATGTTCATCACTAAGTCATGCCACAGCACAATATGAAATCTAGGCCCCCCATCACTCTCTTGCAGCTCCCTCCTTAAATATTAACTGTGTATGTCTAGATTAGGAGATATGTTCACTGTGAGAGATCTCCCTTAAATAGATAAAGATGTGTCAGTGTAATGATCCACATGACAAACCGATAGTGGTGTGTGCAGAGTTTGTCATTCCTATTCATTTTCTGAATAAATCAGAGGCAGCAAGACATTTAACTAGCTCCTCACACCACGGGACTGAGTCAGTCTGTCAGCTCAGTGACTCCTCCCTGTCCCGCAGCTTCTTGTTGTACTGGCGTCACACTGCGTCCCACCCAGCCAGCTGCCTTAGCCCCGACCAACCGGTTCCACCTCTATGCAGAGAGGCAGTGACGAGGCTTAAATGCTGCTCATTACCTGCTGTCATGTCTGACAACTGCTGCCCTGAATCACAAGCAGCTAAAAATAACCAGAGCTATTACGTCCATTCGAGAAAACAATTTGCCTGTCAATCCTTTTGCAAGTGTATGAACAGTACTGTCCATTTCCTCCTTGGAAATGTGAATTGTGCAGTAAAAGGGCCTGCTATTTTGCCATTAACCTCCATGACACATATTAGAAAAAAGACTTTATTTCTTTTGACAAAATACTTCTTTTGTGCGGAGGTGGAGCAGTTAAATTATCTACACAAGATAGGCAGTAACAGTACAGAATAAAAGGATAGACAAATGTTTTGCTAGTATTATAGGGAATAAAAGCAGATGCCACTTTTAAACAGCTCATCAATAAATGGATAAAAGCAGAACATGTGAAGAGGAGAGTGCCACAGAGAAACAATAGATGTACAAATTAAAGAAAGCTCTAAAAGTAGAGAATGAATTAAAAGAACACCAATGATTTCCCATACATATTTCTTCTCATTGGCCTTGTTTGATGATAATATCTGACATGTCATCAACCTTCACCAGCTCCAAATTCTGTTAAAGAAAACAAAAAAGGTATAAATGACAACATAGTGATGAATATGTCCACATTTCTGCATCAAGAGTAATTACTTTCTTAATTTCTAATTTTATAATGTGATAATTTATGTCATGTCCACAAGAAGTAAACTGATGCAGAGCACTGACTAGCACAATATGCTACAATTCTTTTACTACGAGGACACTTGCCAGCCAATCATAAATTAGTATTTAGAAGATAAATCTATCAAATGAGATTAAAAATAAATACATCAGCAGTTTGACATTTGGAAAATATGCTTAAAGTTAGATGAGAAGCTCAACACCACTCTCATACCTAAATGCTAATTAGTAATCTCTAGCTAGCCAGTTAGCATAGCTTAGCACAAGCAAGTTACTGCTCACAGTTAAGAAACTCACCAGTACTTAAAGGTACAGGATAGGGCATTTTAAACAATAGTTTAGCAGCACACCATGATCTGCTATGTAGAGATAAAGTGGAGTAATGGTATCCTTAGCAGAGAATGAAGTCACATTCCCTTTGAGATTCCCTATTTCACGTTTTGGCATCTGGTCCAGGCACATGTGTGTTACTGTATGAGTCTCTATTAGTTAGAGTGCAGTAAAGAGCGTTTATTCAGTGCCCCAAATACCTAAGAATTTAAGAACTAGATCTTTTCTGTATATTATTTACCTAATTTATGTGCACTTGTTTGTGAGAGTTTTAGTCGCTACTGCTTTTTTGCTGCTCTTCTCTGCTTCTCCTGCACTCTGGTGTGCGTGTCTGTTTTAACCTGCTGTGTCATTGGTTTATGGTGAAACAGACACACAGACCAGACCACAGCAGACTTGAGCAGAGCAAAGAAGACAGGTCATTTAATGTATTTAGCAATGCTACTGTGAGCTAATGGTTGTGGTTTAATTTTTCGTTGGCACTCGTTTACACAGCCTGTGGTTATAAATGTTGCATACAGCACCTTTAACCCTAGAAAAATACCAGACTGGCAGAGCCTGTTTCCCTGTTTCCATTCTTTATTCTGAGCTGAAAGATAAGTGAATGGTATCAACCTTTTCATCTAACTCTCAATGTGTGTATTTTTCTCAAGGCCTCCAGGAATTTAAGCCACACAATATGTTACACACTTACAGTATTTCTACTTACAGTGATTAAAGTAAACAACACTCACCTTTTCATTGGCAAGATGAAGCAGAGCGACAAACGCCAGAGGCACCGACAGATTCTGAGCCATAGTGTTTGGCAATCTGGACCACAGAGTGAGAGAAAAGAGAAAGATGTTCACAATAAATTTGACATTCAATTAATCATGATGTTAAAAGCCTTTAATGGAAGTAGTCGTTTTTAGTTGTGCTGCTTGCTGCTTCACAGCAGCGTTCAAATGATACAAATCTACTATTATAACTGGCTTCAACCCACACAAGAGTTTTGGTTCACAGAACTAAAACTAGAGGGTTCAAGCACAAGCTTAACCTAACATACACTGTCCTATCACACCAGTATTTTGACATGCGAGTTGAAAAATGAGACCAGTGATCAATATCAGTCTGTTCAAAGTGACTCAGCAGTATGATAATCTGACAGGCCATTGTGAGGCCATTGTGAAAGACCCATTTTTATTCCTTGGCTTTTTAACCTTGCGTGAGTTTTGTGGTCCTCTGTGTCTTTTATTTATTTTACTATGTTTAACTCCGTCTTTTTTTGATTTTATTGTTTTATTTATAGCATCGTTTTAGATTTATGCACTTATGTGATTATTTATTTCTTATTGTTATATGGAAATGTTTGTTTTATTGTTTTTATTATTCTATGTACAGCACTTT
>OMNN01098771.1:0-19230 GCA_900302755.1 Chromis chromis | reverse complement strand
CATCCACATGAAGCCAAAACGCTTATAGTTTCAAAAACGTTCTTCATAAAGACTGAGCTGTTTCAGTAAATGTGTCTGTTCACACAAATTCACTTGATACGCCTGAAAACGATGTAAAACACATGCCAGGCCTGTTGGTGGCGCTGTGACGCTGTAACAGAAACAATCGGAAACTGGCGGTGGGACTTAAGGCATGCGCAGAAATCTGTATACGATACGGAAATATGAAAATGAAGTGGCGTATTGTGCTTTCCATATTTGTTTGGTGAACACGATGATAATGCAGAAGAAGTATATTTTGCTGTAATAGCTTACAGCTTCAGCAGTACACACGCAACACTGTACGGCGCCATTGTTGTTGTCATTTTATGAGTTTGGCGCATGCGCATTTATCGAGAGGTGGAGCTATGATGCAAGCGTGTCAGAAAAAGAAGCGGACATGGCGTAACAACGGTGCCACATAAACGGCGTTTTGGGATCTTTGCACTCTGGGACCTAGGTTCAGAAACTATCGTTTTCAGACCCCCAAAATGCCGGCTTGGTGTGGATGATACACGGGTTTGATGAACTATTTGTGCGTTTAGGCCTGGGCTCATCTTTGTGTGGATGGGGCCTTAATATACTTGTTTTTTCAAATAATGGCAAAATTTTGTAAAATAATCTCTTTTGCTTAGTTAAATATGGTAAGAAATAGTATGACTTTACTGTGAAATGTTGTGAAGAAACAAATTAGCATTTATAAAAATACAGATTTTGGATGTGTGCTTTTACAGTTTGGGTCTGTTTTTTCATGGTGAACATGCAAATAAATACTATTTTAAAAAATAATGTAATTTACAGTCAACGTGTCAATTAATATCTTCCCTGTGATTTTACTGGATATGATCTGCAACTAAACAGAACAGGGAAAATCGGTAAAATAACAATTAAGAAAATTATTTCCAATTTTCAAAACCCTAATATACACATTTCTACTTCTTCTAATATACATTATTTCTTTAAAATAATGGCAAATATCTGTAAAATAATATTTTTGCCGACCTAAATACAGTCAGAAAAATGTTTAATTTTACAGTTAAATGTAAATAAACAAATTACAGTAAATGCAAATACAGATTTTTGATGTAGACATCATTTACAGTTGGTCTTTTATTTTTTATAATTAACATGTAAAATAATACTTTAAAATGTAATACTTTAAAAAAAAAAAAGAAAAAAGTATTAGATATTATCTTTAATTTAATAAACCAGGGAAATTTTGTATTACAAATATATTTAAAATGATTAATAAATTATAATAAAATCACAATAAAATAATTTCTAATTTATTAAACTGCAGATTATTTAGCTGATTAATTGATTTAAACTATAAAGTATGTGCTTATACAAAGATATTCAGTTTAGTATCATATACAATAAAGTAAAGCATTTAATAATTTTCATTTTTGCTTGAAAAATCACCTGAAATAAATCATTGATATTTAAAACAGATGCTTAATAATTGTCTGTTTATTAATCTATGGACAGACTAATGTTTTTAGCTCTATGTCAGTTGTAAACTCCAGCTGAGACACTCACACAGGCAGGTGGGTTTTGGTGCGTCCCACTTTCCCAGCTTAGTGCAATGGCTGATGTTTCTGCCCTCCAGGATGAAGCCGGCGTGGCAGCTGTAGTGGAGCACCGTCCCCTCCACCGGCGGCCCGGGAGGCTTCGCCGCCACCCTGCCGTTCTCCAGAGACGTCCAAACCCGTGGGCACAGCAGCACTGGAAACCACAGGAAACACGACAAAGAGGGAAACAACAGAGAAAGGTAAATGCACAATTTCACAAATTGTAGATGAACATTTGTCAGAGGCAGCCTCACAGTTTAAAGTCATGTTTCTGGGCACCTGATGAATTAGTATTAACTCCTCTTTTAGCTCCTTTTTGGTCTCCACCACCTCCTGAGGTAAATATCTGTCTTTTTAGCTGCTAAATGCTAACCAGTTCTGTACAGTGGGTTCATTAAAAGTCAAAAAGCAGCAAGAGTGATCAACAACTGTAAAGCTGTGAGTCATAAAACCAAAACAATGAGCTGAAAGACACCTGAAGGATAATTCTAGTTTATTTCCACCTGGTTTATCTCCTATTTATGTGGCTATTGTGTATCTATGCATCATGCTAACCTTGCTCTCTCCACCTCCGTTGTAGACATTCAGGGAAACGAAGAGTCAAACAAAACAGCGTAAATCAGGACAATTAGGTCTGACAATGGAGATCCCTAATGCAGTCAATGAAATGTCCACTCCAGGTTTTTCAGTCAGAGAACAGGAAAATTTCTGCTTTTTGCAGATGATGAACAAGTGATGGGAAAATGGAGCTGAGATCCGATAGACAGATTGGTGCAGCATTAGCAATGATGCTAACATTTTATCGGCCATCATGGTGAAGAGGGAGCTGAATTGATTAGGAAGCTTCCTGGGCGTGCGTGCGTGCGTGCGTATGTATGTATGTATGTATGTATGTATGTATGTATGTATGTATGTATGTATGGATGTATGGATGGATGGATGGATGGATGGATGGATGGATGGATGGATGGATGGATGGATGGATGGATGGATGGATGGATGGATGGATGGATGGGCGGACGGACGGAGTTCACACATTTTGCTCCAGTATATGTCGTTTGTGCGATTGCTTGTTAGCCCAAATTTCTACATAAGAGGTGGTGAGTGTGAAGTTACCACAACACATAGAGACTATATTACAGTCACTTAGCCCAAAGGTAAATGTAAACACTATGTGCAGCTTTAATCAGAACAAAATACCCAAATTAAACCTCAAAGCCTCAGTGTTGGTGACATTCAGGCCTTGTGTGTCCATTTCGAAAACAGACAACAACTGGTGTCCTTCATTCCTGCACTCAACTGAAATCATTTAACAGTCTAACAAGCTTCTAATTAGCTTTAATCATGACCAAAGCTGTCAGACAGTCGAGGATAGCGTAATATCCAGAGGTGGAAGAAGTACTCAGATTCATACTTAAATGAAAGTAACAAAACCACATTGTGGAAAAATCCTGCTGCAACTAAAAGTCATGCCTTTATTTTATTTTTTTTATTTTTTTTAACCTACGCTTAAGTACAAAAGTTGCGGCATCTAAATATACTTTGAGTACCAGAAGTAAAAGTAGTCATTATGCAGAATGGCCCATTTCAGAATATTGTGTACTATATTACCGGATTATTTTTTCCAACAATATTACACCATAATTAAGTTTTTCATTACATTTTGTAATATTAATCTGTATATCCAAAAGTGACAAAGGTTACCAGATAAATATAGGGGAGTAAACAGAACAATATCTGCCTCTGAACTGTATTGGAGTGGAAATATAAGGTAGCAGAAAATGGATAAATGCTCAAGTAAAGTCCAAATACTCCAAAATTGTACTTGAGTAAATGTACTCAGTTACTTTACAGCACTGGTAATTCTCTGGAAATGAGACTCATGTCAAGTTTAAATGAACTGGAGAGAAAAATGAGCTTCAATGATTGATAACAGGAGTCTGCAGACGTGCTAACATTTGGTAATGAGGCTGAGGGGAATCTCATTAGTTTTTCGAGTATTTGTGATGGTGGTTTACAAATTAGATGAAAGGTTAGCGCCATTAGCAAAGCAATCACAGACTCCAGCCTCAGTGGCAGCAAACAGATAAAAAAAAGTTCATAGTTTTACATTTCTTCTGGTTACGAAAACTGTTCAATACACCGATCAGCCACAACTTTAAAACCACTGACAGGTGAAGGGAACCACATTTAATCAGCTTGTTACAGAGCCGTGTTCTGCTGGGAAAACTTGCATTCATGGAGAGGTTTCTTTGACAAGTACCACCTCCTTAAACACTGTATAATCTGATCTGTCATCTGCTGGACGTGCTGGAAGGAGCTCGACCCAGCCGAACTCTGCAACCCACAGGGCCGAAAGTACCTGCTGCCAACATCCCAGTTCCAGATGCCACAGGACACACACAGGTCCAGAGGTGTGTTGGCGGCATGAGTAGGATCTACACACTATTAGGCAGCTGGTTTTAATGTTGTGGCTGATCGGTGTATAGGCTAAACAGTCTTTGTCTGCACACAGGTAAGTCTAAACATCAGAATTTTTCCACATTTTAGCACCAATACTGGCCCATAAACATCACAGAAAATACGTGTCTTTAGTTTGAGGAGACCGCTTAATGAGTTTTGCTTCATTGCTGTACAAATTAACATCAATAAAGAGAAAGTTACCGCATTGAAAACAGAGTCTGTAAGAGCTTTGATTAGCAACACTCATCTTTTTTTTATTTCACAAAACATTAATAGAACCTGAAGTTGACGTTTGTGCTTCCAGAGCTGCAACAAACAGTTATTTTTATTGCTGATTCAGCAGTTGATTATTTTCTCGATTATTTGTTTGGTCTATGAAACTTCAATCAGTGTCTCTGAGAGTCCAAGATGACATTTTACTGTCATAGAGAAGGAAAGAAACCAGAAAATATTCACATTTAAGAAGCTTAAAAAGCTTAAAAATCATTCACACAAATCAATTATCTAGCTAGTTGGCAATTAATTCAATACCCGACAACTAATCAGTTCATTTTTGCAGCTCGAGGTGCTTCCAGTTGTTTGTAGGAGTCTTTCTTCTGAGTTGATTAAATACCTGCAGCTTCAAACAGCAGCAGGATACAATGTGAGCATCTCTAAAGAGAGGAAGTTGTGCACATTTACGCATGTGGAACAACAAAGTTACTTTACTTTAAGTTATTTACTTATAATTCTAAATTAATACCGACATGGAGACAGGATCAGGATCTAACATCAGTGAGGCAGTGGTGGCCTAGTGGTTTGTGAAGCGAACTTGTAACCAGTGGGTTCACCGGTTCGAGCCCTGGACGGGCAAGAGGTTGAGGTGGGAAAGTAAGAGTGACCGCTTGTCCCAGTCACCACCACTGTGGGCCCTTGAGCAAGGCCCTTAACCCCTGACTGCTCCCCGGGTGCTGCTCCTAGTAGGTTAACTAGTCTCATCTGTTCACTGAAATCACAAATATCTTTCTTTTTTGCTTCATAGATTTTTCCGTTTGCAGCTTCATGGCTGGATGTTTGCAGTATTTACATTGTGTGTATGGATGCTGCTTCTCTAATCATTAAATACCAACATATGGCAACAACAAAAACACATTTTACTGCACAAAAAGTTACTGGAGTTTAATAAAAAAAAATCATCAGATAAGGACAAAACTATGGCTATTTTGCATATGCTTGAACTCTTTAACCTCAAACACACTGCTGCATCACCGCCCACAGAACTCTCAGTTCACCATCAGAACAGCTGGAGGTAAAAACTGAATTTAAATGAGCAGAAAAGGTAAAAATGTTTCTACCTCAGCTGCTTTCTGAGCTTTAAATTAATTCACCCTGTGAGATTCTTTCTTCCCCTCGAGCAGCTTTGCTTCTGAGAAATGTTTGCATATTTTCACGATGGCGCTGGAAAGTCTCTGAAAACGAAGAATTACAGGTAGTTTTTTGCGTGTCTTTTCGGCTGCCTGACAAAATGGCCGAGCTCTTGAGTGTAATTCTGTTAAGCTGCCGAGTTTGTTGAATCTTCCTTCCAGCATGTGAGCACATAATAAAACTCCAATCTGCACATTGCAGCTTGTGCTCTTACATAAGCCAGAGGAAACAAAAATCCTGCTGTAGAGAGGGTACTCTTGGGAAAAATATATTCCTGTGGTGTTAAATGTGAACTGAAAGAACAAAACCAGAGGTGGAGCTGCGCTTTGATTGGATCACTGGCCTTATTCTCTGCGTTTGTATTAGCACTGAGGATGTGATCTGAGAAGAAATTACACCCAGTGTGCAGTAAAAGGTTGCTTTGAAGACAATATTTGCTATTAAAACACGGTGTTAAACCACGTAGGAGGCGTAAAACAGCTTCAATATTAGAAAAAACAAATTCATCATGTAGAAGCTAAACAAGATTATTCATTAACTGTAATCATGTGGGCAACACAAACTGTCCTCCTCGGAGATATTAAAGGTTTATTTTTCTCGCCTCATCAGACGCAAACACCTCAGAGTAAAGAGAGAAAATGGCTGACTAATAATCAATCAACAGGCCGCAGTGAAGTAATGTCTACCAGCTGTGGTTGGTAACACATTAGTAGAGCTGCAACTAATGAGTATTTTAATGATCAATTAATTGATCATTAGTTTGTCGTCCACAACACAAAGATATTCAGTTTACTCTTCTAGAGGAGAAAAGAAACAAGAAAATATTCAACTTTAAGAAGATAGAACCAGAGAATTTTAACTTTTTTCCTTTTTAAAACTGATTAATCAATTATCAGATAGTTGATGATTAAATTATTAGTTCACGACTAATTGATTGATCAACTAATACATGCAGCTGTCTAGTCTCAAATGCAGTAATTGTGATTAGGGCTGCCACTGAGGATTATTTTACATTGTTGATTAAACTGTCAATTAGTTCCTCAATTACTTGATTAATTATTTGTCTACAACACAAAGATAATCTTTTTTTTTGTCAAAGACTAATAAAGAAATCAGAAAATAATCAATTCTAAGAAGCTGGAATCAGAAAAAAATATCAATTATCAAAACAGTTGACGATTAATTTAACTAATCTATTAATCAATTGATCGCCTAATAGTTGCAGCTGTCTAGTCGCGAGATGTGTTTGCTCACAGTTACACATTATTTATACAATTAGGGCTGACGATTATTTACAATGTCCATTAACTTGATGATTGATTGATTAATTAATTGTCCACAACCAAGAAATATTCATTTTAAGAAAAGATGGAATCAAAATCAAGACTTTCTTATTTAAAAAAAAAATTCACTCAAACTGATTAATCAATTTGGAAAATAGTTGCCGATTAATTTAATCCTTGACAACTAATCAATTGATCGACTAATAGTGGCAGCTCTAGTCTCAAGTGCAGCAAGATGTTGTGTTTGCTTGCAGCTACAATGCTGTTTTGCCACTTTTTTTATGAACAACTGATTATTTTCTCTGTGGATTAATCCGTTGAGTATTTTCTTAATTGATCAACTAGTTGTTTGGTCTATAAAATGGTGAAAAAAGGTGATAAGTGTCTCCCAAAGCCCAAGATGATGTCCTAAAGTGTCCTGTTTTGTCCACAACCCAAAGATATTCAGTTTACCACCAGAGGTGGAAAAAAACAGAAAATAAGTACATGTAAGGAACTGAATCAAATTGGATAAACAAAAATATTCAAACCGATTAATCAATTATAAAAATAGTTAATAAAAAATAGTTGACAGATAATCAATGAACTGTCACAGCTCTGCAGATTAGCCAAGAAAATCTCACTGAAATGATTTGTTTAGTCAATATGGGAGGCAAAAATATTCCTAATACAAAAGTCCATTTCTTTACTATTTCAGAGATTTAAACCACATCTCTTCTTTTTTTAATCAGGTGTCGTCACATAGACACACACAGATACAAAAATATTTCTATTTAAGGATGGTCTTTGGACTCTAATGATTCTATGTATTTCTGATTTCCTTGCTCATCAGGTCCGTTTCTACAGCACAAACTCTACCAGCACAGCAAACATCATGTTAGATGTTCCCCTGTGGCTTCTTCCCGGAATTATTTTAAGTTATATGCATGAAAATCAACATTTTCCCATTTAAAGTGTTGCTGATTTCCCTTATGTTGCAGAAACATTAGGAAGAATACAGCAAATAACACACGATTGTTAATTAATTACACTATCAAAACATTACTTCTGTTAAATCAGACTGTATAACCAGTGAGTTTTAATACGCATAAATCCTCTCAAAGTTTTTTTTATCCGGTGTTTAATAGCAACTGATCTTATCCACATTTTTTAAAGCTTTTAAATGAGAATTTACAGTAATTTCAGACTTTGATGATGGTCATCTGTCAATATTTACAACAAGGTCACACTTTTTGTGAACATTTTTAATGGATCAAATTGCTTCATGATGTCAGTAATGTACCTTTACAGCTGCAGCTATTTTAGTCTATATTTTAACAATAATAATTCATCAAATGGCATCTCTAAGAGTGAAAGGGGACACGCTTACAGAGCAAAATCACCTGAAACTGCAGCTCCCTGTTGAGTTTGCAGATTGGTATAATGAATTTCAGCTCATAGTTTCACTGTCTGGCCACAACTTTACAGTTCTGGAACACTCACAGCTCTCCTTTCAGCCAAATCCGGTTGCTATTTTCAGAGAAAAAAACACTGATTGTACAGTACCCGCTCTGCACCGAGCGCCAAAAAGACAAACATAGTGAACACAGAGGAGCCAGATATTTCCCTCGGGAGCTGGTAGACGCCAAAAACAGAGTTAAAACACAGTGAAGGCGGCACTTACATTCACCAGACGGACACAAACACAGCTCCGCATAAATACTAATGTTGCTCCGTAGATGCTGGATGAGTAAATAAGCAACTCTTTCAGGGTTTTTCTGGCTCAGAACAGGCCTTTAGGGAGGAACTGTGCACAACAGTAAGCATGATAACACCACAAACAGTAAAGAAAATGAGTTTGTGTTACTTTATTTGGCAGAAATCAATGGATCTTCTGTCAATTTGATGAATAAATATGCCAATTATGCTGGATTAAATGAAAGCCTAATTAACAAAACTGGTTAAACCGAATGATTTTGTACAAAGTTCAAAAAGTCCTCTAAGCAGGGAAACTCCTGTCTTTGCTGTCAAAACAGTATTTAACATACTGTTAAATGGTTTTAATGTGATGATGTTGAACAAGCAGACAGGATGCTTAGGATTAGTTCAGTCACAGCTCTAACAGCATGAATCTGTCAGCAAAAAACAAGGTCTAAAAGCTCAGTGCACTCTACCTGCTGTAACCTGGTGACAGCAGACAAATGCACCAATGCTAATTTAGTCTGGAGCCTCTCAGTTCATTTTCAGTTTCCAAGGGCGTGTTATCAACTGGTGCCGACAACTGTGCTTTCCTGCACAGTCAACTTATCAAACACGCCCAACATTAGATAAAAAGTTGAGACTGACTCTGCAGAGACATATCGCAAGTCGCTTTAACATTTAATATCCTGATAGCAAATAGAACATTTCAGATAACCACCATGCTATTCTTCCAGGGACAGAAGATGTCACTTTTATCACTCATGTGTTTGTAATTACAGATATTTGCGATTTAGCTGCAGCTATCTGCAACGGAGTTATGACTAGTTAGAATTCCGGTTTCAGATATCTATCCGGTTTCAGATATCTACAGTTTGATTCTGACCAGTCATACTACTGAGGCCATTCAACAACAGAAGGCCGGTGTGTCGAAGCAGAAAAATAACGACCGAACGAGAAGCAAAAGTGGAGAAATGTAGTTAAATATGGTAAAAGATTTAAAATGGAAATCAATGCAACAACACCAGATAGATCACCAAAATGCCATATACAATTAAGGGGAAAAGAACAAGTGGAATAAAAGAAAACAGAGCATAAACAGTAAAGAAAACTGTTAAAAAAAATTTAAAAAAATATTTAAAAAAGCAAAGAAATAGGTAAATAAATCAATAAACAAACAAAAGGTAAAAGGAGACTGAAACACACAAATAAAATAGATTAAAAGAAGTGATTTAAAAGAAAATACTGATTCACCAAGACTTATCTCCTCAGGAAATTCTAGTTCAAGATATTTTCAATTCACCTCAGTTAAAGACATTGTCCTTTTTAGACATCTTAAATTAAGTTTGCGCTAGTCTGAATAATCTAGTAGACGTGAAAAAATAGACAGATGCTGTAAATGATCAGAATGACATTTTCAGATATCTGTAGAAGCTACGGCAAATAAGGCGGCTGCAGCTTGTTTTTCAAACATACACCGATCAGCCACAACATTATGACCACTGACAGGTGAAGTGAATAACATTGATCATATTGGTACTATGTGGTGTTCTGCTGGAAAACCTTGGATTTTGGCATCCATGTTGATGAGACTTAGACATCCAAATAAACATTGTCCCAGAACAAGCACACTCCCTCATGCAAATGGCAATCCCAAATGTCACTGGCCTACCCCCGCAGGAAAATGCACCCCACCACATGGCAAAAACATCAAACAATCAGGAACATCTTGAGGAACATGACAATGGCCCAAGATGTTGATTTGACCTCCAAACTAAACCTCATTCTGATCAAGCATCAACAGGATGCAATGGAACAAGTTTGATTGACAGAGGCCCCACTGCACAAGCCAGAGTACCCAAAGGATCCACTGCCAACGTCCTGGTGCCAGACCCCATAGGACACCCTGAGAGGTCCTCTTGTCCATGTCCAATGGTCATGCATAGTTGCTCATTTTTGGATTAGCTTGTAGAAGAGTCAGGGACTGCCTAGATGATGATGGCCAGAACTATGAAACTGAGCTTTGAAACTGGCCTCTAGGAACCCTATAGGTGACTTCACAGACGGTTTATGCATCTTTATATAAAATGGATTATTTGAGTAAAGCTGTTTCCCCTTATTTCTTGTCTTTACATTAAAGTAGCGGCGTGCTGGCTGCAGCAACATATTCAGTATACAGACGTTGTTTTTAACACACACACATTGTTTAAAAGAACAAAATGCAAGAAGGACAATGTGCTGATGTGTTTGCCAACTTTGTACAGACAGGCTAGCTGTTCACCCCTGTTTCCAGTCTTTATGCTAAGCTATGCTAACCGACCGCTTGCAGTAGTTTCATATTTACTGTACAGACACCAGAGTGGTATTGATCTTCTCATGAAGGTCTCAGCAAGAGAGGAAAGAAGTGTATTTCTCTAAATGACAAATGTTTTTAGAACAAAGTAAAGCTTAATGAAAAAGTCTCAATGAATCAAAAGGAACTGAGTGTAATATCGTAGTATAGATGAAGGCTTCTCTGTCATTGCTTTTCTCGGCGACCCCATAAAGTGGAATATTGAGGTTGAAGTTGTTTGCATGAGCAGTGGCCAATTTGGATGTTTTTTTTTTTGTGAACTTCAACAGGCCTTTAGGTGCAGTCCTTTTCCTAGACAACATCATAAAAGGCAAATGTATTATGTCACATTCTGATAAGAGCTTGACAGACACTGGCAGAATTAGTTAGTAAGACTATGCCACACTGAGAATCAGTCCAAGAACTTTGTGAGTCTTTAGAATGAGACATCAGCACGTGAGGCTTCTAGCAAACAGGTTTCACTATTGTTTTCTTATTCTCAAAGTCTCGATGGGCCTGTTATGGACCATATGCTAACAACTTTGAAGAAATGACTGGTGTGTCCCTTTTATTGCCACTTCGGTCTGACGTGCAGTTCAGCACGAGGCTGTGGGCAGATTTGCTTTGTCATGATGGCTGCTCGGGACACATGATCCGCCCCACTCCCTCCCTGCCGCATGCACCCCGCTGGTTTCTCTATCAGGTCAAACTTGTCGTCAAGAATGCCGTCTATTTCCAGTTGACCTGCCTTGACGGCTAGTTATAAACCCGGGTTATGCGATTAGCGCTGCCAGGGCGGACGAAGAGGAGGATGAGTAAGATGAGTGTGGGGTTTCCTGGGAAGCTCCTAGCCAGACATCTGCTGCCATCACTCCATCACCGCCTCCACGTGCTGCCATCGTGCTGTCTGTCTATCTGCCATTTGCCCCTCTGTTTCTCAGAGATGGCTCTTTGTGGCGAGCAGCGGCGCTCCACTGAATAATTCAAAGCCCGGACAGACAGTGGATTCCCCGTCGAAGAAGGAGGCAGAGGGACGGACCAGGAGGACAGCGGGGATTTTAGCCCATTAGAAACCAGGAGGGGGAAATTTGTTGATGGTGTAAGAGAGGGGGGTGTTAAATCAGGGGGAAAGAGGGATGCTGTCAGAAGTGAAAGAGAAAGGGAGGAGGGAGGCGAGGAGAAGGAAAGCGAGCCGACGAATGGGGGCACGTCATGTGACCATCGGGAGATCCCTGAGCAGAGCCGGTCACCTGACTGCCTGGAAATGCACCCTGCTGCCTGAGAACGATTCCCAGAAGTTACGTGTGTGTGTGTGTGTGTGTGTGTGTGTGTGTGTGTGTGCGTGATCACAGATTACAGTACATAACAGCAGTGTTGCGAATTATATGACATTTATACATCGCAGTAGCACAGGTGTCTTTTTAGATAGAAAAAATTAGAAAATTACAATAAAACATATGTCCTCTCACATTCAGTCAAGCACGACAGCAGAAACAAAGTGCAAGATGTCCTTCAGATGTGTTTAAGTGGCA
This sequence comes from Chromis chromis, assembly GCA_900302755.1. Lineage (NCBI taxonomy): Eukaryota > Metazoa > Chordata > Actinopteri > Pomacentridae > Chromis > Chromis chromis. Next base: position 6,929 of record OMNN01098771.1, on the reverse strand, counting down.
GCTGGGATGAAAAGAGGATTTTGGTGAAACAAAGCTACGCATTTAAACGTCAGAGGTGCAGAGAGTGTTGAGTTAGTGTGACTGATCACAGTCTGAACCGGGGTAATTCTCTCTTCTTTTTTTCCCCTTCCCCTTCTTCTTCTGCTGCTGCTGCTGGACTTTTGGGCCAGCTGTCTCACGCCCACTCAGTCACACACAAATGCACAATCTCACACACCAAAACAGCCCGAAACGTCACTTACAGCTCAGCACGCCCATTGCTTAGAAAGTCTGGGGAATTTGAACAGTTGTCTTTCTTAGAAAATGTTTTTCCTAATTAGTTTTAATTAAATGAGAACTGAGTGAAAGGTTATTGCTTTATCTGATTTTGCTCCTAGAGAGGACATGTACATGGTACTGTTGTGAGTGAATAATTAGTTAGTAGCTATATGTGGGTGTAGGATTAAGTTTCATTTGTTTGTGATAAGGTTTGTGGTTGAGACTATACACTCTGCTGATTTTAAAGTAAGTATGTCTGTCTGTTTTCTCGTATTTTGATTTAAAAACAAAACAAAATCAAAAACGTCCCAAAAATTCCAGATTCATGATTAACTTAGATGGTTATTCTGGATTTCTATATGAAATGCAGCTTCCTTATGTTAGACCATCCATATGAAGCTCAATGGTGAATGAGAGATTAGTAATAGGGGGTTGAAATCTGCACAGATGTGAACTTTACTCCTGCTTCATTGGAAGTTACACGTTCTGCCCCAAGTCTTGCTCATGCTACGGCCGGCCGAGCAGCTTTCAAAGCCCCGTGCATTCTGGGAGTGTGACAAAGTAAACACATTGCAACCATAACTGCACAGTTCATTGATGGACTTTATGGCCCGTCTCTGCAAAGGCTTTGTAGCAGCGGGTGAAAAATGTGCTCAGTATGAAAAGACGTTAAATACTTTCCATGCGTGCACGCCGGGTTTTTGCGCTCCCCGGAGGACGACAGCACGTTAGTTTATATGTCCCCGATGGGGAATCTGGTGTTTGCTTTAGTTCCGGGTGGGTTGTGGCTCTGGGTTTGTGGGTCGGTGTTTTCAGGCCAAGCAGCTCCAGAGGCAGGACTTCTGTGTTTTTAAAAGGAAGCTCTGGGGCCGTTGTTGCTCTCATCTCTGAAAATGGCTCTGTAAAAAAATGAGAATGATGAAAACAAAAGAAAAAGTATCCCCTTGTTCCAGTTAAGTGTAGGTGAAGTAAACATTCCTTGAAGTTTACTGAAATACACCTAACCAGTGTTGGTTTCAGAGCACCCACTCCTGTTTCAGAGAGACCTCAACAACCCCTGTCTGTTACAAAGAAATGTAGGCCAACATCAATGCAATGAGCAAAACAGAAAACAGAACAGATCTAATCTGCCCATAATTAATCAAACAGACATCTCTCAGTGATATTAAACCGTAGTGTTTTTAAGTTTTATGCCTACTTCCCTCCATCTCCATCTTCCTCCATCTCTCCCTCTCTAATATAATTGAAGTGAGCTCCTCCTCTCCTATGTAACCCAACGCTCGTCCCACAGCACTAAAGTGTCGTTTGGGACGTAGCTTAAGTACTCGGTGTGCTCTGCGCTGCGCTCTAACTCTTACAGATCAGCAGAAGCTTAGATTAGACGAATGAATAATTCAGCTTATTGCCTTAAATGCAGTTTGTGGTAAAAGAGAGTATTAAATCCTATTGGACTTCTGACCCTGTTCGTTTCACTGTTGTGACCTGAAGATGCTGCTAAAATGATGGAGTGGTTCGAAGCATGTACCTGTATTTCAAGCATATTCTTAATCATTTCCCCTCCTTCCTGTAGAGGGTTAACTCCTTGGTATTCCTTCCAAAACTCAAGGACAAGTGTGCACACTGAGATTTATACGCGTAGGGCCGTGCGCATGTGTGTGTTTTATGTCGGTGATATTGGCAGCCTCGAGTAAAAATGGTGGGAAAATAGCATTATGTTTGGCAGAGCAGGAAGGCACTGCAGCAAATGCTTTCAGATATAAAGATTTTCTGATCTTCCCTCTGATCCATCCGCGCAGTAATGGATGTCAACATAATAAAGTGGATTAAGGTGATGTTGATGTCATCATCAATTATTGAGCTTGAATAATTTATGACGCAGGTGATGTTTAGTGCGGCCGATATTCCACTCGAAGTGGATAAACATGTTAAAAGAATAATGTTTTTACTCTCTGTGTGTGTAGTAGTTGTTGTGGTTTTCACCGTGTGTCGATGTGTATCTGAGATCAACCTGATGATCTCATACTGTGGGTGATGCAGTGTCACAGCAGGTGAGTCATCAAGCGATGCCGTGGGCTTCTTACTGGAACTAAGACTTGTTCAGATCATCTCCTCTGTAGCATTTATCTGCCGCTGTACTTACTGCTGCATCATCTCCCCGACCTCCCTCCATCTGCCTCCACCTCACTGGACAGCTTTGTCTCACTTTCCTCCGTCATCTCGCACTCTCACTACACTCTTTCATAGCTTTCATGTCCTTCAGTTTAATCTGTTTTCAGTCCTATTATGGTTATCTTGGTCCTTTTTATCTTCTTTCTACTGTCTCTGCACTGTAAAACGTGTATTTGAGCTATGCTGTTACTGTTAAATCTCACTTATCTTTCTGCTTTGGTCAAGGCAGTTTAGTGGATTCTATCTACTTAGAATTACATTTTGTCCCTTTAAACTGGAACTGAAAAAAAAAAGTGTGAAAATTAGCTTTGCTACTCCTTTAGCATTATGTGTTTGGCGTCCATGTTTTTTGACTGCAACCGTTTTTTATTTTTCAGTAGGATTAAAGCGAAAGAACTAAGTCTAGTAACTAAATCGTGTTTTGCATTGTACGTTTCGGTAAAACGAATATTTAAGTTAGAAACATTGGAAACTTCAAATTGACTTTCCTTAATACTCAGTTGTAGCAATGCTTTTTTGAGAGAAATCAAACCAGTGGCATTCATATTACTTGTTATCTTAATTTGGATAAACTTAATTCAGTTGCGTGTTACCAAATGCAGCAATTTATTTAAGTTAGTCCAACATTTCTCAGTTTTTTCACTGTAGACAGTGGCTCCGCTTTAATCCTGTATAATGACGAGTTAAATAACACTCATAAAAAGGCATCTTATGAACTTATTACCTTTCCAGGAAATTCCACAATGGTACTTTAACACCCTGACAAGGTACACAAATTGTAAAAATAATAATACATTTGTTTACACAAATTTCTTGCATCCAAATGCATTTAAAAGATTAGCAGTTTTTCACTCGTAAAAAATGATGTGAGGTTATTTGCTGGAGTACAATAGATCCTGGCTGGGACCAGGAAGAGATAATCCAGGACATAAACCTCCATTAAAGCTCAGTGTGACATTTTTACACACTTTTGGATGGATTCAACAAAACAATTTAAAGTATTAAAGCCCCCCCACTGGTGAAAATCAAGTTTTTTACCTTGTTAACATGTTAATGTGTTTTTTTTTATATGCTAGAAGTGACATTATGAATGAAATAAGCAGCCAACGCCATGGAGGAGCATTCACCTCCTTGCAAACTGCAGTTTACCGATGATAGTTACAAAAATATGGATTCAGACAGTCAGGGTTTCATAAGAACCAAATCCTGTCAGCTTGCGGGGAGGGGCTTTCTGCATTATTATTATTCTTCAGAAACCACTTTGAGCATATTAGGCTGAATTACCCAATGTTACAACTTATCATTGCATAGCGTAGAGTAGTTTAACAGTTTTTGAGCAGTTGTAGGTGAGCTGGTGTGCTCGAGATGCAACGAGTGATGAGAGAAAGGTGGAGAAAGTGACAGTGACTTTATAGATCTGAACTCTCTATGGTTTAGAGTTACATCTCAGCCAATTTAAAGCAGGAAGGGGTTATTTTAATGAGAAAAACTTCCAAATATGAAACTTTAGTACACAGAAGTTCGTTTTCAGGGGTTAAATCAATGACCTGAGGAGAGTTAAATATTGGTAGGTGAATTATTCTACTTTTGGACAGAGCCAATAGGTTTTTCCTCTAGACTAAGCAATGACTTCATATTTATCATCCTGGCTTGACAGCAGTATCAATCTTCTCATCTAAATCTCAGCTAGAAAGCATTTAACCACAAATGTCAGACTATTCTTAACACTAAATGCCATATGATAAGTAAATAAATGAAAAAGATAATACATCCCTTTGTTAGCTCAGGTCATTTCTCCTTTCTTTGTCCTCTGGCTCTCTGTCACCCGGCCTTCTATTTGCATTTTTCTACTGCTGCTCGTGTTTTATGCCCTCCATCACACAGCAGTAAACACAAGAGCCACAGAGACCGCCGGTTTGTTTTTTTAATTAGGTAAATGGACTCGGGTCTCCCGGACCAGACAGAGAAATCACTCTTTGGACTCCGGCACCGTCATAACGATTTCTGAAATTAATGAGCTTCAACTAAATGTTATTAAAATCTTGCTGTGCAGTAGATTATGTGTACTTTTATACCCACTGCCTTTTTGGTTTTTGTTGTTTTTTTTCTTCTCCTAAGAGGGGTTTGCTCTCAGCCTCTGAGAAGGTTGAACGATCAACAGTTTCCAGAGAGCCGAGTCGACAGATGCTCCTTGCCAAAGGGGGGAATTCACCCACGCAGCGTTCGACCTCAAACCTCAGCCTCATACCTGGTCCTGACAGGTTGCAATCCGACTCTCCCACACCCACGGGAGGCCTGGCTGGCTGGGTGCAGCGGGCGGAGAGGTGGCACTGCCCGTCTTTCCAGGGAGGATCCCTTCAGACACAACAACAAACATGCACTCAGACAGAAGGGTATTATCTGTTGTTATTATTGGAGATAATTACGCCGGATAATTACATCTATTTGCTGTGCTGCGTCTTTTTCGGCCGCTCCAATGTCAATATTGTTTCAATTTTAGTCTTGAGAGCGCGGGAGCCCCATGGGAAAATATGGTGAGGTATAGAGGGGGATTTGAAGGCACCACAAAGGGAAAGAGTTGTGCAGATTTTATTTTTATCTGTAATAAAGCTCTGACAATAATAATTAAAGGCAATCGTTTTATTTGTACATGAGTTTCCGAGGTGTTCAGAGAAACAGAATTTCAATAACCCTGATCCCAAAGTTTACTCCATCGTTTTCTTAGATTTCATGCCACTCTGCAGGCTTTAATGTAAGATAGCGTATCAGAACGTCACATCTCTGTTTTCTCTTATTACCAAAGACACACCGTTTCCCAACACTCCTTGTTTCCTTGTTGTACATGAGCGTTTCTGACTTCTGACTGACTGTTTCGCTCACAGAGGCCTTTTGTGTGCTGCAGGTGTTGAGGTATATGAGGCTGCGCCGAGGAGTGTTTTATTCCTATGGGCCCCCTGAGGCCCCGAGGCCTGGTCCAAGAGAAAGACCAGAAGCTGTTTCAACTTCCTCCGCTGTTTTGTATGGAACACGACTTCAAACGCTGTACGTCAGAGCGCGCAGCTACACACACAACACATGCGTACTGCAGGCTTTTATTACACAACTGCCCACAACACTGAAGCCTTTTTTTTTTCTGGTGGACTAAAATAAAGACATGAGTGTGCATTATTTTAGTAGGTTGGAGACAGAGAGGAAGCTTGGAGTGATAGTTTGCGAACATGGTTATCTGCTATATGTCTTTTGTGTAATTTTTCCGGTGGTGGAACAAGCATTAAGATTTGTTAGTATTTAAGTGTAGCAGCCGCACAATCTTAATATGCTTTTTTGCATATTGAAGGTTCTGCAATTATTTTGAAGAGAGAACTACAAAAGTACTATTTATACCGCAGATTAAAATAAAATAAAATAACAAAATACTTAACATAGCTGTTGAACGATAAGATGGACACCATTTACCAGACCATGGAAGCCCTCCCCAGAAGAAGACATAAATAATATATAAAAATCATTTTAAAAGCATTAAAAATAAATAAATAAAACTATCTCTATAAGGTTGCAGCTATTAAAGTTAAGCATAAGTGGGAGTTAATTAAAATTAAATCAGATAGCTAACTAAATAATTAACTCTCCACTATATAGCTGTTGAATGAAAGCTACAACACTGTATCATTAAAAACATGTAAAAAAAATAAAAAATAAAAAATAAAAAATAAAACAAACTGAGGCACTCCAAAAGTAGAAATGATAAAAAGCCTTTATTAACACGTGGCTAGATGGGATAAAATCATTGCCAACGCGTTTCGGCTCTAGGCCTTCCTCAGGGCAAACTCGAGATGGCTGCCTCTGTACAGCTTTAAGCTTACTAGCATTGGTCACATGTCCCAAGTGGGTTGGTCCAGGGTGGGTGTGTTCACCTGGTTCACACAATACAAATCATTAAAGTATGTACAATATTTGCAATGTAAAACACAATGTTTTATGGCAATGATTTTATCCCATCTAGCCATGTGTTAATAAAGGCTTTTTATAATTTCTACTTTTGGAGTGCCTCAGTTTGTTTGATTTTTGCTGAAACGGATCCCTGCACTGAAGAGCACCCAAAGTACAAAGCTTTACACAACTTTTTTACATCCAAGTAGCACTCCAGCTTTTCAATTTTTTCAAGGTGAAATCTGATCTTGGATTGACGTCCATTACGCCTCTGTTTCACCGTTAACTTGCTCCTCATGAAAGTGTGTAAAAGGCAGCTCCTGGAGTCTGTTTGTTTGCTCTTTTCCACGTCCCCACTAAACAACTACCTGAGACGATGAATCTTTTCAAATGACAATTCTGGAGAAACAGTATTTACAGTTAAGCCCTCGGCAGCATCCAAATTCCTGCCAGAGAACAGAGGGATTGAAGTTTTTAATTAATCTGAACGCCGCCGTCCCCGAGGACACACACACACTCATGGACACCCTCCCACTCGTGCGCAAAACCCACACGATGCAGCAGGAACATTC
>OMNN01098770.1:0-14966 GCA_900302755.1 Chromis chromis | reverse complement strand
CCCGGTTACTTACTTACTTATGTCCGCTCAATAGGGCTTGCAGGCTCCGCTATCAAATTATACAGGTGCCTCAGTGGGGAGCGATACTGGAGCCCTGCGCAAATGTGAGCTGCATGAAGTATGTTGTGGTTAAAAGCGGAACAAGTCCATCTGGAAGTGGATTCTCGTATTCTTAATACAGGTTAATGTCCCTCTGTGAATATTAGGCAACTTTTGTTTGTGCACAAGTTTCATAGGTTTTCCACTGAGGATAAATTGACCGAATAAAAATTTTCATTTGAGCTTTTAAATCAATATGACCTTCAATTAATTATATCGCCAACACTCATGGACCATAAAATGGGACCATTTCCCATAAAATCTCCAAGAGTGGTCACTGTGTCCTTTTCACAGTAAATAGTCAAAGCCTGAGATCTTCAGATCAGAGACTCCTCTCTGTCCTGAGATCAAGGACAAGGTGTTACAGGAGATAGAGCTTTCTCCTTTGCTGCTCCAAAAAATGTGGAACTTTCTTTCTTTCGCCTCTTCTTTTGAGAGGCACAACTTTAAAATGCACTTCCTCTCATTAGCCTTTGTGCCGTGCACAGAATGTGACAGATTCTACTGAAAGGCTTCAACGTCCTTGTTTTTTTTTTTTTCCCAAAGAGTTCTAATGCAAGCAAAAAGAATTACCCATAATGATGCAAGCACAGGATACAGTGACATTTCAAATTGCACATTTGGAGTTAAATTTAGAAAACGCATTCATTCTGAAGCCAATCTCAGAACCCATCAGCTAATCATGCATGATTAGTCTCCGAGGGGGAATGGGCAATGCATCAGGACTGCAGCGCAATGATTAAGAGTAATCACTTTTCACACCCACACATAAAGTAAAAAAAAAATCTAAATGAAAGCTGGAATCGCACACAAATGTGTGGCATATCTGCAGCAACTATCCCTGTGGGTTTGTTTTTGCTGGTAATTAAAAAGTCAGAATATTTCTGAACATTAAAGCAACATTAGGTGCTGCCATACTGTAAGCAGACGTTCCAATGTCACAGACCTCCAGGTCTATAAGCTGTGTTTTATGGTTATTACACCAGTGAGGAAGGGAGGGGGATTAAAAGACTGGTGCAGGAAGAAGCTTAGTGGATACTTAATTTTTTTTTAAAAACTCAACATCCTGAGGGGTTTGAATGAGCTTTGTCTTGCTTGTTGGTAATATGTTTGTGCAGAGGTGTTTTTCCAATTATTGTTTTTTGTATTTGTGCATTTGATTGTATATTCTGATATGCTTTTACTTGCTAAACCAGACTTTGTTATTTGGACACTGCTGCTATAATTCTAATTCTATAAGACTTGTTACTGCTGTCCAAATTAAATACTGCCATGAACATATGATAACTGGACATAACCTAAAATATGTCTGCTTAACTATTAAATAACTGCTAAAACTCACCTTGGAGTTAATATAAGATCCACATTGATTTTGGTGTCCTCAGGCTCAGATTAAAACTATTCCAACAGTGCAAGGACTCGGTCAAGGGCATCATAGCATTTATTCTAGGCTCTATTTAAATCTCTTTTAGCAGCATGTTGCATGAACTATAACTGATTTAGACTCTGAAAGCATTGCATTGCAAGAGTCAAGCACATTTGTTACAACAGCATTCACACGCTTCCCTTTATTTAGGGAGAAAGGTCTGACCTTTGCAGCACTCACACTGTAAATGTTAGACTGCCTGTCGGGCTGTGTTCTTTACATTAAAGTGGACTCAATGACAGACTCTGTGACAACAACCCAGACAGCGAGGAGGCTTTCAGAAGGGCTTTCACATTACATTGTACAAAAGAGGGAGCTGAGATCATCAGCTAAACAGCTACAGATGGGTGACAAATTTAAAGAAAAAACCCACAGAAAGTGTCTTAGGCCCCGTCCACACGAAGCCGAAACGCGTATCGCTTCCAAAACGTTCTTCGTACAGACGTACGTAAATGTGACCGTCCACACCAATTCACCTGAAGCGGCTGAAAACTATGTAAAACACATGCCAGGCCTGTTGGTGGCGCTGTGACGGCGTAACGGAAACTGGCGGCGGGACTTTAGGCATGCACAGAAATCTGATACGATGTAAACATAGAACATGAATGTGGCGTATTGTGCTTTCCATATTTGTTTGGTGAACACGATGATAATGCAGAAGACGTATATTTTGCTGTAATAGCGATTATAGGGTGACTAGTTTCAGCAGTACACACGCAACACTGTACGGCGCCATAGTTGTAGTCCTTTTCTGAGTTTGGCGCATGCGCATTTATCGAGAGGTGGAGCTGTGACGCAAGCGTTTCAGAAACTATGCGTTTACCCCCGTCCACACGGAGCGCAAAAGTGCTGGTTTCAAATCTTTCCACTCTGGGACCTGGTTTCAGAAATGATCGTTTTCACATCCCAAAACGCCGGCTTCGTGTGGACGATACACCGGTTTGAAAAACTATTTGTGCGTTTACGCCTGGCTTCGTTTCCGTGTGGACAGGGCCTTAGTCAGGTGTTAGGCCACCATGTGTTGCCAGAACAGCTTTAATGCACCTTGGCATTGATTATTTAAGTGTCTGGGGCTTAAATAGAGGAATGGAATACCATTCTTCTGGAAGATATTCTGTTATCTGATGTTTTGATGATGGTAGTGGAAAGCGCTGTTGAAAGCGTCGGTCGAAAATCTCACATAAGTGTTAATTTGGGTTGAGATCTGTAACTGTGAAGGCCATAGAATATGATTCAGAACATTTTCATCTTCATTTAACTATTCGATGACTGCTAGTTTCCTATGGATGGGAACATTGTCCGATAATGAAACATTTCTATCCTCATGGCAGTGGTCTCTTCTAGAATGCCAAAGATAATCACCCAGAACAGCTTTGTATTGATTTGCAGAGACGCCTCCCTCTAAGGAGACAAATAGACCCAAACCATACCAGCAAAACGCCCCCCACAGCATAACAGAGTTACCAGATCCCCCCACTGTAGGGGCAGTGGTTCAGGTTTTTCCACCCATCTATATATTTAAATGTGTGTATCGTCTGCATAACACTGTCTCACAATAAATATGCTCCCATACAACTAAACTCCATTACATTTTGAAAGAAGCTTTTCTCCTAAATGCAGTACGAAATGTTCCCAATTTCAAAGAGCCACGGAGTTGATGTTAGGAGGTTGGAGATGAGGCAGAGGCAAAAGTTCAACACTGTATTTTCACCCAGGAGTCTGGGTCATGTCCTGTGTGGAACCAGTATTCTTAGGCTAAAGTTTTATTTTCGCTAAAACTACTTGGAGAGTTTTAAAAGTCCTGCCTCATCTAATACCTGACTGGTTAGCAATAAATTCCAATGATATGCTGACTTTATTTGTGAAACGCCACAAACAGTAACGCTTTTCCCTCCAAACATAATTGAGAATGCAGTTTAGTTGTATAGAACATCATTTTTAGGAGACAGGACTCATAATGTAGTACTAATATGATAACTTAAGGGTAGTGGATCCAAAATGGAGCCTTGCGGAGCTCCATATGAAACATTCTCACGTAGCTGTCAAGTAAGATTCATTAATTGAATAAATATGTTGGGCACAGGTCTAAAATGGATTTTGTCTGAGACCTCTAACAAGTTTTTCAACGGATCAATGCGACTGACATCGAAGTCTGCACCTTAGCCCAGAGGTACCAGAAAAGATTTTTATATCAAGTAAGCTGCAGTGTGGGGTCATTTACAATCTTCCCCAGATCTGTACACTGCTACATTCTCACAGGTCTTTAAAAATCAGTTTGTTTTGTCTGAGGACAAGCATTCTCAAAAGTTTTTTGAGGAATATTTCTAAATCTGGTCAAACAGCTCCATGTTCAATATCACACTGACTGCTACTTTATACCACTGCGAACCTTACTTTGCTTGTTTGGGTTGATTCCCAGGTTTAGTGGATGTTACAGCCTTGTTACTGGAAGTATTTAAAGTGGTTTAAATAGATGTTAAAATCCGCTTTGTGCGCTCGTCTTTGAAGTCACAGAGTCTCTTCCCGTCATAAGGGCTGCACTCTATGGGAAATAAGTAAGCCACTGTGTAGTTCCAGGCCAGCAGCCTCACTCTACCTTAACTTAATTATTTATTGCAGCAGAAACAATCACACAGGATGCTGGAGACCCTCATGAGTGTTAAACACCTTAGCTTTTCTCTCAAGCAGCTGTTCCAAATTACCTCCAACTCTCCAGTGTTGCAGTGCAAAACGGTGATAAAATATTTATGAAAGTTAATAAAGCTAGCTCTTAATAAGGCCTAATTTAATTCAGCGGATTATTTGTGTAAACCTGAGTGACTACAAACTTGAAGGATATGTTTACGACTTACAAGTGATGTTTGGTTCCCGTCACGTCCCTTCTTAAGTGTTTCGTCTGCCCGAACACTTATGAATAATCCAGTGTCGCATAATTTAAGGCCTGAATGTGCTATAGAATAAAAACTGACAAAGTGTCTGGAGTCCAATGAACACATGTTACAAAACAGGATGTAAAGATAATTTAAAGGGACAACCTCATAAAAAAGATGATAAGCAATTAAACTATAGTTTTGAGCAAATTTATTTTTATTCTCTTCAAATCAAGCCAAAACTACAGACAAAAGAAATCAAACTAGTCTTTTATCAAACATGTTCTGTCAGGAACACTTCTGGATATATATTAGTTCATTCACATTTCAGGAAATTGAAGAAAACATTTCATCAAAACAAATATCTCATTACTCATTCTTACACAGTCCTCAGTTATATCTCTTAGCCCTTAGAGCCTGAAGGGTTCACTTGGCTTTCAAATTCACATCCTTTCTTCTCGGTTGAATCGCTCTCAAAGTATTTATTGCAGTGAGATGTTGCACATATCAAATAAAACTGCACGACTTTATCTTTTCAACAATGAAAGTCGTTCGACAAAGTTTGACTTTGATTTTACATGACATTTTGTCATAGTTACAACCTGCGTACAGCTGCATGTACCCTTGTTTGAATTATTGAAGAACTTATTGCATAGATATGTTAATATTTAGATATTTTAATATCTATGCAATGCAATGATCACCGGAAGAGTGGAATCAGAGTTTTGTATTTATGTTTCTTATCCATGTGTACATACCAAAGTTTTCACGTCATGAAGACAGATGGAAAGTCTGCAAAGTCATATCACTAATTTCTACACCTATTTTCACTCTCCTGCTTTTCTGTTGAATAAGTCATAAAGTTTAGGGTCTACTGGTTCATAACATAGGCCTACCATATCAAAATAAAAAGTAGGGCTGGACCCGGATATCCGAATATTCGGCGATTGTGGTGGTATCCGGACATGTTTTTCCCCCCTGATATAAAGGCAAATATAATGTTCAACAACTATTATCATATGGAATGATGGAAGATTTGGATAACCTAGACTATTTTGACAGACCAAGATAAGAGTTTAAAAGTAAAGGGTGTGAAATTACCCCGAAAATGGCCTCAGATTCATGGAGTCAAACAAGCATTGTCCAAATGTCCCAGAAGGGAGTTACCGCCCTGGGGTTTGTGTGTAATAAAATTCAGTCTCAAACTTAACATCCAACAGTGGGCTGAATATAAGAAAGTTCTGTGTTTTTGAAGTTGTAGGAGGAGTTAGGGCTTAATATTACCTTGTAGAGGGTTAATAAGGAGGAGGATTATTTCTTGGTTGGCAGTGTAGAGATTTGGAAGAGGGCAGTCTCCAGCACTAGAAGCCAACATAGTGTCACCAAATCCAGTAAGATGCAAAAGCATGATTCTCCAAAATTTCCCAAGCTTAAATGGAGATGAGGTTTTTGCTCAAGGCCCATCTCTATGGCAAGTTAAGTAATAGGCAATGAATATAAGGCCCAGTCATGACTAAATATTGAGAGATCTCCCGGCCTACCGGATGGAGTTCAAAGGCAAAGTCCATCTCTCCTGACACACTTCCTGTGTCACAACTATCTTAGTTTGAGATGCTGTTTTTATCTCTTTATCACAGAATATTTTGTAAAAGTATGCAAAAACATTCGGCGATACGCTGGATTGGGTTTATTTTGTAGCCCATCTGTTCCTCCTTTTTGAGTAGAAATAATTTGGCTCTTTGATTCCACATTACATTTAAATCATCACCACTCTTTACTGATTCCTAAGCTCCATACTGGAGAGTATCTTGTAATGCTTCACCCAGTGGAGTTGAGCTCTTTAGCAGCATATATTTTACATATACTAACAGCAGCCCAGAGGAACAGCCACTTGGGGCCTTTCATTAGGTGAACAGCCCATAAACTTTCCACATGAGCTCTGTTTGGGTTAACTCTTGGTTTCTGCTCATCAGTATTCTGGCAGAAACTGGCTTCTGTAGATTTCACGGAACAAAGGTCACGTACAGAATAGCGATCATAAAATTTCCCCATTCACCCCTTCTATTACATGTCATCTCATGTACCAATATGCTACTGTAGAATGATAATCAGTGCCCTCTTCCTCTATCACTAAACCACAATATCTGCAAGCGCATTCCCTCCTCAGGCTTCTGAAGGATGAATTTCTTGTGACTGCTACTTAGGCCGGAGCACCATGTGTCCCTGAGATCAATGGTTCCTGAGTGGAACAGTTAAGCGCGATGACAAACTGAATACCTGGGTTTATTTCTCTCCTGCTTGCCAGTCTTATCTCTCCTCGCTGTCAATACAGAAGTATTTCTCTGTAATGCCCTGGGCTGTGTTTTGTTTTCCTTTAAAACTGTGTGTACGTGCAAGCAGAGAGGTTCAAAGGGCTTTTGGGGATGCAATCCAATTCTCCAAGCATACATCCAAACTCTTCTGTCTGCTCTTCTATTGTGTAAAAAAAAAAAATGCTGCGAGGTTTTTTGTCTGAAAGCATGGTCGTTTTCTTGTTTTTGTGTTATTACAGGACACGAGGTTAGATAAACCTCTCCAGCTGCTGACATTCCATTATTTTTTGTGGAGGCACATTGTAGCATTTCTGGTACTAAAATACAGTGTCTGAACACATCGCATCCTTTTTTATGTCATGAGAAATGACTCATTTGAGTCCGGATTCTCTCTGCCACGGCTTCCCCATCCCTGGTTCAAATTGTTGCTCATCTTTCTTGTTTCTGTCTCTGTAACTATCATAATCTTCTAAAAGCATGAAAAACCTAAAGAAAAACCTTACAGTGTTTCCAAAGCCCAAGATGACATCCTCAACTGTGAAAACAGTTAACAGTGAACAGTGAAAGAAACCAGAAAATATTCACATTTTAAGAGGCCAGAATCAAAAAATGTAGGCTTAATCTTCATCCAAAATAATTATGACCTATTGATCCTTTATTAAAACACTGCAAGTTCCCATATACAACTGCACATATTATGGATACCACTTTGGGTGGCCCTATACATTGCAAACCTCCAAATGGTCCCACATGACCAATTGGCATCATATGCGTACATACTGGGTATGCTTTAGAGTCTATTTTCAATGCACAATGTAGTTTGATAGATCTATAAAATTGAAATAGTCATGAGACCATTGTCACATTTTGCTGCTGGTGTCGTCACTGTTGCTATTTTTAATTTAATCACCTGTTCCTTGTCCCATTATCAACATTTCCTGAAAATTTCATCAAAATCCGTTCATAACTTTTCAAGTTATCTTGCTAACAAACAGACAAACGCCGGCAAAAACATAACCTCTGCCGCTTCATGCTTCACACTTGGCGGAGGTAATAACTATAAATATTTACATGTAGCTTTATTGGGAATTTGCCTATATTAATACACAGTATATGTAAGCACAGAGAGCAGGACAGAAACAAACATATGGCTAATCTTAAGGATTATGAAGCACAACAGGAGACATGAAAACACAGTCAAAGGTTTCTCTTAAAGTTTCAACCATCTCTGAATGTCCCTCATTTTCAGTTTCCACAGAGCTCTGACCTGTGAGCATATTATCAAAGCTATAGTAGCAGGTTGTTGCAGTGACATTGCCATCAACAATAAAAGTAATCCACTGGATCTACAGTTTCTACAGTTCTACAGTTTTTGCTGGAAGTGCCTGAAGACCCTTGTGTTCAATGTTGCAGTGAACTGCACAACATGAGCTTTGTTGTGGCTGAAAAAAATAATCCAACATAAGAAAAAAATCTCAGTCTAAAGGTGAAAGACCTGTGACTTGTGCTACCACCACCCCTCCAGATCAGTAGAGAAACTACTATACCTCACATATTGATACAGGTGGCTCCGAACACCTTATACTGACCCCAGAAGCTTATACAAAATGGCAATTCTGACACCCTGGGAAAGAGAACAGGTTGACACAGCAGAAGCTAAACTGTAGTAAAAGTAACTTCTTGTGTTAGAGTACAAAAGTATCCACGGAACGAAATTATTTTAATGGGTAACTTAATGAGTGAGAGAAAAAAAGGAACGAATATCAGAAGACATTTCAATAATTTTTGTTTGATTTAAATTGTGTTGAAACTTTACAAAACGGAAACTTTTCTTCCTGAACAATATCAAGTCATTTATCTTCATACCCTTTTTGGAGTTGAAAATCAGTTTTAAACTCATCAAAAATGAAAAGTTGAATATAAAGCATAAAGAGCATAAACTTTCCAGCTCACAGTAAATGAAGAGATAATGTCTCTGCCTCTGCATTTGGTGCTGTTTGAAAAGTTGCTGATTGGCTTGATTGAAATGCTAATTTTAATTTTAAAGGCGACTACAACGCACTCTGGTTTAGACTGAGCTTTAAAGGGATGATTCATTTTGTCTCTGATTTACCAGAATAATTAATATTAGGGTTTCATCATTAGACAATATACCGGTATTTATGTACGTAGTTGTATTTGTGTATTTTGTCTCTTTTTTGGGGCAAATTAATTACACTCGCAATACGAGTGTAAGAAGGTGGAGAGAAAATCTGTGATTATAACTGTGCAAAAATATAAATAGCAAGCACAAATACACTTGATGGATGGTGCAATGAGATGGATCACAAACAAAACATGTACAAGGCCTAAAATTTGCCATCATTACAATATACACTGATCAGGAATAACATTATGACCACCTGCCTAATATTGTGTTGGTCCCCCTTATGTGTTCAAAAATGCTCTGAACCAGGACTTCCGCTTCCGCCCAATGGAGTGAGCAGCAAGTTCGGGCAGCTCCGCTAAAACTTCAGTGATTTTAACTTTCTGGACCGGACTGACAGGGCCGACTGGTGATATATCAAAGGGTTTGAGTTGCCAACTATATGATGACATCCAAATCTCGCAGACTCATGCAGAAAACTATTCAAGCAACTCCGGTGAATGCTAACGCTAATCAGCTAGCTCCGAAACCGGCTAATGCTAAAGCTACATCGACCCCGGAAAATAGCAACCAAGACAACACGATGGACGGGACACAAGCGACTGGAGAAGAGATGGAGGACTCCGCTATTACTGTACGGGTATTGCAAAACGAACTGAGGTCGTTTCGAGAGAATCTGTCGGCTGACTTAAAGACACAGATCGAGACCATGCGAGGGGAGTTACGCGACGATATCGCCGCACTTCAACAAAAAGCTCAAGAGGACATTAAAACTCTCAGAGACGAACTTTCTGCACAGATGAGGACACTGGCTGACGACCATGGTGAGTCGATAATCACACAGCAAGAAATGGAAAAGTCACTCACTGATGTCAGTGACAGAGTTGCTACACTGGAAAAAACAAACGAAAACCTAACAAAAGAATACAAAAAAGTGCTTGAAAAATGCATCGATCTCGAAAATAGAAGTCGCAGATCAAATATTAGAATACTCGGAATTGAAGAAGATTCTGAAAAGGGCAACCCTACCCGCTTTGTGACAGACCTTCTGACGCAGACTTTGGGGAGAGAAAACTTTTGCTCCCCCCTCATCATCGATCGGGCGCACCGGACCCTTGGCCTAAAGGCAAAACCAGGTGAACGTCCCCGAGCATTTCTGGTCCGCCTGCACTATTACGCTGACAAAGAAAAGATCCTAAGGCTGTCCAGGGAGAAGGGTCAGCTTTGGTACAACGGTTCTCAAGTGCATATCTTCCCCGACATGTCCCCAGAAGTGAGCAGACTCCGGGCGTCATTCAAGCAAGTTAAAGCCAAACTACGTGCTGCGGGCATCCCGTACAGTCTATACTACCCTGCAAAGTTGAACATAACGGTAAAAGGATCCAGGCACGTGTTTACTGATCCACAAAAGGCTGAGGAATTCTTCGCAGGCATCGCACCAGCAGATGAGGAAATGTGAAGCTGAGGATGCGGCTTGATCTGTGCAGATTTCTTTGGGAGCAAAGACAATGGACAGAACGCGTCTGGCATTTAAGAGATGAAGGCTGTGACTGATATATCCTTTTCTTTATTCAAGCGACAAGTGACTGCAGTCTTTTCATAAGTATTTTACACATATAACTTGTCTTGTATATGCACATTATTATTTTCATGACAAGCAGTTTGTTTTACCATTATTTAACAGCAGGCCTTAAGCATTAGTTATTTACTACTTATTTTCTATTATTATAATTTTAATTACTCACAGACAGCGAACAAATAAGCACTCATTAGGAATGTTAAATAGCTCCCAGGTGGTCTGTTAAGTCTGATCTAGATAGTGGACATAATTGTTGGTGATTATTCCAAAAGCGGAACTTAGTGAGAAGTCAAAGGTTTCTTCTACCTCTCTAGTCAAGTTAGGTTGTTCTTTTTGTTTTTTGTTTTTTTTATTTTATTTTTTTTAGAGCTTGCCGGCTGCACTGGTTGCAGTGGGTATGTCTTTCAATTGGGTGAAGACGGAGAGGGCTCTGGGGATTTGGCCTACTAGCCAGGTTGAGTTGTATTCATTGATATCTTATTTTTTATTAATTATTATTATTATTATTATTTCTTTTGCTTTGTGTTCCCTTCCCACCCCCCACCCCCGGAGGTCAGGTCATGAAGGATAATTTTTACCACTAACTAACATAAATGACACAAAATACTGTTAAAATAATCTCTTGGAACTGCAAAGGACTTAATGGGACTGTGAAGCGAGGCAATATTTTTTCCCACTTGGAGAAACTGGGTACAGATATTGGTCTTCTACAGGAGACCCACCTCAAAGATAAAGACCAGTGTAGACTTAGGAAAAAATGGATAGGGCAGATTTATCACTCTAACTTCGGCGCTAAAAGTAGAGGGGCAGCTATAATAATTAAAAAAACAATACCATTTGTTATGAGTAAAGTAATACCAGACAGTAGGGGCAGATATGTTATTGTAACGGGAACGCTTTATAACGATCCAATTACACTAATCAGTGTCTATGCTCCTAATATAGATGATAACCAATTCATATTGTCTTTTTTTTCAGCAATACCTAATATGGACACACATAAACTTATTATTGGAGGAGACTTTAACCTGATACTGGACCCGCAGCTGGATAGATCTTCACGGAGAGCAGTAAATCTGTCAAAATCGGCTAAAACCATTCAAACTTTCATGAACACCTACAAATTAGTAGACCCTTGGAGAAAGCTATATCCTAATAAGAGTGAATATTCATTTTTCTCACCGGTCCATCATTCCTATTCTAGGATAGATTTCTTTTTGATAGATCAAGACTTATTGTCAAAAGTCCAACATTGTGAATATAAAACAATTGTTCTATCGGATCACTGCCCAGTATTACTACAAATTACAATTGGACACCAAACAGCAAGGAATTGGAGATTAAATAACCATCTGCTATTTAACCAAAAAGGACAGGAAGAAATTAAAAAACACATGGAATTCTTTTTAGTAACTAATGACACACCAGATGTAACCAGGAGTATTCTTTGGGAAACACAAAAAGCTTACTTGCGTGGACAGTTGATTGCTCTGAGTAGCTACAATAATAAAAAACGTAAGGAGAAGGAATTCAATATTACTAATGAAATCTCAGAAATAGATAAGCAATATGCAACCTCTCCTACACCTGATCTCTATAATAAAAAGCAATCCCTTCAAACCGAACTCAATTTGCTATATACTACTGAAACAACCAAATTATTAACACGATTAAGACATAAATACTACGAACATGGAGAAAAGGTAGGAAGGCTCTTGGCATCCCAAATTAAGGAACGAGAAGCAACAAGATCGATAGTGGAAATTAGAACGGATTCGGGACAAACAACGATAAATTCCAAAGAAATTAATGAAACCTTCAAGAAATTTTACAGTAAATTGTACACTTCTGAGTCGACAGGCGACAGTACAATAATTGATAATTTTTTTAGAGGCCTTAATATTCCTCAAATTAGCATAGAACACAAAACTTTATTAGAAAGGCCGGTAACTCTAGAAGAAGTAAAACAAGCAATAAATAAAATGCAAAACTCGAAGGCTCCCGGTCCAGATGGATACACAGCAGAGTTCTACAAGCTTTTTAATAATCAGATCTCCCCGACTCTATTACAAGTGTTCAATGAGGCACTGGCCAAAGGCTTTTTACCTCCATCATTTTATCAAGCCCATATCTCACTCATATACAAGTCTGGTAAGGATCCTTTAGAACCCGGCTCATACCGACCTATAAGCTTACTCAATGTGGATTATAAAATCCTGGCGAAAGTGCTGGCTACACGTTTGGAAAATATACTCCCCACTATCATATCTCGGGACCAGACGGGGTTCATAAAAGATAGACATCTTTTCTTTAATGTAAGGAGACTAATGAATATTATTTATTCTCAACAAACAGATAAACAAACCGAAGAATTGCTGCTGTCCTTGGATGCGGAGAAGGCCTTTGACAGGGTCGAGTGGGATTATCTCTTCTCGACCCTGTCGAGGTTTGGATTTGGTTCCAGTTTCGTATCACTAATCAAATTACTATATGTCCAGCCACAGGCATCCGTTCAAACTAATAATATGAATTCATCTTACTTCCCTCTAGGGCGTTCAACAAGACAGGGCTGTCCCCTATCCCCGTTACTATTTGCCTTGGCAATCGAGCCATTGGCTATTGCGTTGAGAACAACTAGGGGATACTCTGGTATTTTCAGGGGAATGACAGAACATAAGGTATCATTATATGCCGATGATTTATTGTTGTATGTGTCAAATGCTAGAGAATCCCTTCCGGTTGTTATGTCGGTATTAAAGGATTTTGGATTAATATCAGGATATAGGACAAACTTTTCTAAAAGTGTTCTTTTCTTAATTAATAGCTCAGCCCAACAATCTAACCCAATGCTTAGCGCTTATCCTTTTTCTATCTCAAATAATTTTAAATATTTAGGGATTAACATTACACAAGAATTCCATGGTCTTTATAAACATAATTTCTTAACTTTATATGAACAAACAAAACAGAATTTGGACAAATGGGGCAACCTTCCGGTTTCTCTAGCGGGAAGAATCAATATAGTAAGAATGAATATCCTACCAAAGTTTTTATTTTTATTTCAATGTATACCTTTTTTCATTACTAAAGCATTCTTTACAAAATTAGACAATTTAATTTCTCAATTCATTTGGAACAAAAAGACTCCGAGGATTAAGAAATCTTTTTTACAGAGACCAAAGGAACTTGGAGGGATGGGATTGCCTCGCTTCAGACTCTACTATTGGTCTTGCAATATTCGTTCTTTGTCCTTTTGGTGTAATGCAAGGGGGGCTGAGTGGGTTGAGATGGAGAATCAGAGTTGTCATCCTACTTCATTACAAGCATTGATTTATGCCTCCTTAAAGACTACCAGTCCCAAAGCCAAGAGCCTCGTGGTTTCTCATTCAGTTAAAATTTGGCATCAAATTAGAAAATATTTCAAATGGCAAGATATCTCAATATTGACTCCAATTACACTTAACCACGAGTTTACCCCAGCAATTGGTGAAACTTCATTCTTTCAATGGAAAGTGAAAGGAATACATTCAATACAGGATTTGTTTATTGAAAGAGTGTTTGCAACTTTTGATCAATTACGTGAAAAATATAAAATTGCAAGCACAGACTTTTTTAAGTATTTACAAATTCGTAGCTTTGTTAAAACAATGTTCTCGTCTTTTCCTTCTCAGCCCCCTAATTCAGAAATGAATACTGTACTTTTAAAAGACCCATTGAAAAAAGGTTCCATTTCTAAAATATGTAATGAACTGTCGGATAAGGAATATATGCCCTCACTTGATCACCTAAAAGAATCTTGGCAACAAGACATTGGAATAAACATCACTGACTCTCAATGGACGAAAGCTCAAGAAAACGTCCATTCATCTTCAGTCTGCGCTCGACATGGATTGCTGCAATTCAAAGTTTTGCACAGGCTACACCTCTCTAAAGTACGGCTCTCCAAAATGTTTCCTGGGGTGAACTCGACTTGTGACAGGTGCGGTCAAGAGCAGGCCTCACTAGCTCATACTTTTTGGAACTGTCCAAACATAACACCTTACTGGACTGAAATATTTAATTTGATGTCTCATGTTTGTCAAATACAGCTACACCCTGATCCTGTACTTGCACTTTTCGGAGTACCCCCAATCACCATTAATCTTTTGAACAAACAGAAAACTGTTATCAAATTTGTTTCAGTGCTATCTAGAAGACTGATCCTATTAAATTGGAATAAAAAAAATCCTCCAACTTATATTAATCTGTTACATGATGTAATGAAACATCTTCAATTGGAAAAAATCAAATTTGAACTAAAAGGAAAGGTGGATGATTTTTGTCTGATATGGGATCCATTTCTGGAGTACTTTAACAAATACAAACAAGCAAAAAGCTGAACATAGAATAATTAAATGACCTGACCCCCCCTACTAATGACGCATTTACATGTATTTTATTATGAGATTCAAATAATATGAAAAAAAAAACTACCCACTAATGCAGTTAATTCTCAACATAAATGGAGCTAACGTCCCTGAAGCCAGACTCTAAA
>OMNN01098768.1:0-10435 GCA_900302755.1 Chromis chromis | reverse complement strand
GTTTCTATAAACCTGATCATCTGTGAAGCCATGCGACCAACAGTCACGTGACAAAAATGTAGAGACTTTTCAGTTGAACTGGGCTGAACTGCAGGCTGAAAGGAGACACGTATCAAAACAAATTTAAAATTTCAGTAGTAATATATCTGTAATATATATATATATATATATATATATATATATATATATATGTCACAGCAGAAATCGCGATCCAGGATAATCGCCGTTTGTCCTAGGAGAGACTCCGATCACAATCTGTCCAAGGACAAATGGCGATTCTACTAGGACAATAACAAAAAACAATACAATACAATATAAATCTTAAAGACAGAAGTCTTTTAATTATGGTTAGGGTTAGGGTGAGGGTTAGGGATGCAAGAAAAGCTGGACTACCATGTTCAACAAAGTGCCACCCACATACTGTTGGAGTCAGAATAGACTGTAAATACTGTAAATAAATATAATAAACTCATAAATGGGAATGTATTAATTTGATCATAAAGGAGTGTTTTCTTGCTGTATTTGTAAGAATATTGTTGTTTCCTTTATTTTAACATCATATCATTAAAATAAATTTTAGTTTGTCCTAGGAGAGACTCCGATCGTAATCTGTCCTAGGACAATCGGCGATTATCCTAGATCGTGATTTCTACTGTGACACATATATACATATACATCCACACATACATATGCAAACAGACCTACCTACATATCCACACATACGACCATACACTTCTATCAAGACGAAGATAAAGATTATATACAAGGGGCATCTAAGCTAAACTAATTAGTTACTGCTATCCACCGTCTTTTAAAGGTAGGTAGTGTCAGTTGTAGTTGGGCGGTCATTTGTTCCATCGTATATACCTGTTTGACTTCCTGCAACCACTGGTCAAGCGAGGGAGGAGTAGGCTTAATCCATTTGACGGTAATTATTTTTTTTGCAACGATCAACAAAATATGTAAGATATAATCCTGGTCAGTGGTAAACAAATGGTCATGTGAAACCTCCAGTGAAAACAACAACGAATCCAGAGGGATGTCTGTTGGGAAGATTTTTTCAGTCTCTTCTTTGACCCCTGTCCAAAATGTTTTATTTTTGGGCAGTCCCAAAATACACGAGTATGATCCCCCTCCATATCACAGTTTCATTACTGAGTTTATTAATGATGAATAATTGTGTTCATTTCACTCAGGCACAGCAATGGATGCTTTGAACAGTATGCAGAATTTCCTCAGAAGTCGGCCAAAAACGTTTAAATCTCTGGAGAATGCCATTGAGTGGAGGTAAGCATTTACCAGTCAGTCATGCTGCATTATCTTGGAAGTATAATTGGACTGCATTACACTGTTCTGGAAGGTGGCCAAAGTTATTTCCTCAGATCAATAGAAGCCTTGTTGTTCTCACTTTCCAGCCCTTTAAAGAGCCTCCATTCATACAGTTTCATTTTTAAAGCATGACATTAATCTTACCAGGATCATTTTTGTGCTTTACGTTTTTGCTCTCAGTGTGAAGAGTGGCCAGATCCGAAACATGGAGTCAGCTCGGGTGTCAATGGGAGGCCAAGTGAAAAAGTATGTCTGCTCCATGTCTCGTCTGTACATTAAGTGCTGCGTGTGTTTGTGAGTTTCATTGGCTGTATTTTACATTCCTCTGTTCTGACATTCACAGATGTGAGGAATCCACCAGCAGTCCAGGCGTCTCTAATAGCATCGGTGAAGGAATTATAGAAGAAGAGGAGGATGAAGAAGCAGAAGAAGAGTCCAACAAGAAAAGGATGAAGGAAGATGACCAAGAGGTTCCGTCCTTCTGTCTTTGTCTTTCTCGTGTAACCCGTATGTGTTCAGAAAGAGGTTGAAAACTTACTTTAAAATGTTGATTTCTTCCTTACAGGTAAAAAAGGAAAGCATCTTCACCTGGCGAGTGGAGCTGTCAAAGACGGAAAAATATTGGGAGGGCTGGTTCAGAGGATTGTCTGCCCTGTTTCTCACCTGCCCTGTGCCAAAGCTGCTCCTGCTCGCAGGTTTGATCTCCCACAGTTATTCACAGTGAACTTGCATTATTATTTTAGTGCTCCATTTTAGTATCTGGACAAGTAATTTTTTGAAGAAAAGTCAGGGCAGTCCCATTAGTTTAGACGAGCACTAATGATTCAAGTTTTATTCCAAGCAATTTTGCCATTGACTGCACAATTTCACCCCTGACTTGTTCCTTTGTACAGGAGTGGACAGGCTTGACAAAGACCTTACGATTGGACAGATGCAAGGTAAAGGGCACAAATTATTTGTAATGCATAAATTCCATTTTTCTTCCAGGTTTTATGTTTGTTGTATTCTGTAGAATACTCAGAAATACACATAACCACACTGTTTGTGCACAGGGAAGTTTCAGATGCAGGTCCTCCCTCAGTGTGGTCATGCTGTTCATGAGGACGCACCTGAGAAAGTAAGTGGTTCTTACCTGAATGTAAACTGTTCATATGTTACACCAAATCTAATGTGAGAGGAGGTTGAGCTCACCAAATTAAAACGCTTTCTGTTTTTAATTGCACATCTGGTTTTATGCGTTTGTTCAATTTGGAGTGTTTGCTCTACTTTATGACTTCCTCCTCTGTCATCTGTCGCTAGGTAGCAGATGCTCTAGCAACATTTATGGTTCGGCACAAATTCACTGAGTTTAAGGAAGGATACCTGTGGTAAGTGGACTTCATCTGTAAGACGGTACTTCAAAAAGTTCTTGGATTTGCCTGGAAACAAGGGGCGTGACTGTATACTATAAAGCCTTATATCACTGTCCACAAAAACTCAGATGTTTGTTGTCATTTTATTGCCGGTGACGCCCTTTGAAAATTAGTAGGTTAGAGGGCAGTTGTGGCCTAGTGGTTTGTGAAGCAAACTTGTAAAAGGTGGGTCGCCGGTTTGAGCCCCTGGACTGGCAAGAGGTTGAGATGGGGAAGCGAGAGTGACCGCTTGTCCCAGTAACCACCACTGTGGGCCCTTGAGCAAGGCCCTTAACCCCTGACTGCTCTCCGGGCGCTGCACCGCAGCAGCCCACTGCTCCTAGTATGTATAGTTAAGGTTAACTTTGAATAGGATGGGTCAATGCAGAGAAGGAATTTCCCCAAGGGGATCAATAAAGGTTAGATTATGATTATATTAGTATTATTTTTAAACATAGCCTCAAAATAATTTATGTGCAAAAAAAAAGGTGCTGAAAGTGAGTTGACGTGCAATTTAAAGAAGAAAGAAAAAAGTCCATGGTTTAAAATTAAAAAGTTTCAAGCAAATCAGGGGTAGGAGGCCCCTGATGATTTGAGATGGAATAACTCCATTTATTAAGTTAGACCATGTAAGACTGGAGCAATAAGTGGAGCAGTGTATGGAAGTAAGGAACAGTGTGTTATGAATTCAACTCTTCATATATTCATATTTCTTCTTTCAAAAGTTATATAGTCTCGCTTTGAATAGGTATCCGTAGGGATTTAAAATCAACCCAATTATTATTGTATCTCTAGTATGTAACAACTAACCATCTTCCTCTCTTTCTCTACAACCCAGACATGTTGATTGTGTTCTGTTTGGTTGAAGTGGTCTAGTCCAAAATGCCAATGTTGAACAATGTGTAATTATTTCAGTATATAGTACAACTGTAATCACATTAAACATTTTCCCTGCATGGCAAAAACAAATATAAAATATAAAATTATTTGCCATTTTTTCCTGCAGGTTTCAATATGCCAGCAGAAGTAGTGCAGACTTAAGAGGAAAATACCTTATGAAATAATAACACTCTTAGGAACCTCTTAGCCAGGCTTCCTAGTCAGAGTGGAAGTACTCTCAATAATCTCAAGATGACTTTATAATACATTTATATACCCAAAAGTGTTCATGTTGAGTTTCACCACATACAGATACTTGAGAACATTTCAAGGTTGTTTTTACCAGATGAAGTTGTATGAATATAAAGTATCACCAACCAAAATGTGCACTCAAGGTATACACACATATATTTTCTTTGCTTTTATAGTGAGCGAGAAACAACAGTGCCCCAGCATAACATGAGGAGATGTGCCATAAATCGTCATTGTTACATTCCAGCTCCTTTAATCAATGATAATATATGTGAATATAAAATCTGAGGTGTCAAACTACTGCTTTGGAAACATTATCAGGACACAGAGCTTTTATTACACTTCCCGAAGACTGGTTGATGTGTCTCTTCATTGCCTTTGGGCAGCCTAATCAACTAAATAACTTTGATTTGCAAATGTTTACTCCTCCACGGGAGCAAAGAGCCATAACACCAGGGATGTCGAGAGAGGATCCCATTGTTTCTGATTAGGAATTCATTATTTTCTGCCCGTCTGCCTCTGCCCAGTGCACGGGCTGATTAGCAAGTCGGGGAAGGATAGGTAATGACGATAACACTAAACTCAATAGCTGTTTTATAGGCAGCGGTGCTTTATGATGCTTGCTCTAATTGCTGGTGTGATTAGTGAGGTGTCTGTGCCCTCTTTGGTTGCTCAGGCTGTCCTGTGAACCGAGCTCTTGCAGACCGGAGCACAGGGGAAGTGTGGGTGTGGGGCGGATCGTTGCAGGAGGAAGACACGGGGGCATAATCGACTTCCTACTTTTTCTGCCCCTGTCAGCCCTTTCCCGTGTGCTGCAATAAAGACAAATTAACTTAGAGGCAATCAAAGGATTTTTTTCTTCTTGATCTCTTGGTGATAAAGTAATCTATTTCGAACTGTCAGTGAAAAGAAGCGAGCCCAAATAAAATAAATAAGTAAAAGTAGATTCAGATCACTAGTGGATTTGATAACTTGAAATTCATGTGAACAAAAAAAACCCATCAGATTGCTTTTTCCCTTTGAGTGCGCCTTCTGTGATGGAATTGTTCCTTATGCTCTTTATATAAAGGTGGACGTCCTCAAGCTGAAAATGCTTTACTCTGAATATGGTCCTTTCACCATAAGATCCATGAAAATACAACACGGTGAAACTGAGGCTTTTCAAAGCTTTATGCGCGTCTGCCATTCAGCCTGACCTCCAGCTCTTGATACATGGTCATCGCGTCTGTGACCGAAGCAGACAGCCAGCACTGAAAGTGAGATGACAGCACTCTAAGGGAAGGTTTTTTTGTTCAGATGCATTCTCCCCACTGGAGAGCTTGTGTAAGTGAATTTGCATGGATTTCAGGTTGCGTTTGCATACTTATCTGTGTGACCTTTACCTCGGTTCTTTTCGCAGACTTCTATGTTCTTTTGTCTTACTGCGTTTCTAAAGATATCTCTCCGTCTGAGAAGTTGCATCGTTATATAAGATCATTTCTCACATATCTTTACCAGTGGCCTAAGCTCTTAATTGTATGCCCCTTAGAGTTATAGAAACCCTGTCAAGCCAACATTCTCAAATGAAATACAGTTGATGTGTTATATAACAACCTGACACAAACTCCATGTAAATATTAAAATTAGAGTTGAACAGTCATCTGTGGTTGACCTTTTCCACTGGGTTTAAAAACTAAGACCTGCTCTATAAATCATTCTACATCTGCATTAATAGATTTTTGGCCAGTTTCATCCAAGCAGTAAAACACACACACATTATTGCCTTAAAAGGCTGCATTAGTTTGCAAGACTATTCACACATTAACTAACATGAAGCAACTCCAGTATTCATTTGTCCAACATTTACTCTCCTTTAAGCCCCTTTTCAACCAACTTTCTTCATAGGATAGTTTCTAGCTTTGTCTTGTAGCTTTTTTTTTGCTGGACATGCAGTAGCAGAAACATAATAATGACTTGTGTCATGCACATTTATTAGTAGCAAGCTACTGTGGCTCAAAGTGGGATTGAGCAAGAAGGAAGAAGACTTAAAAACTGAAAAAAATAGCTCAAATAGGCTAAAATACTGCGTAAAACATGGTGGAACTACACTTTTAAGTAATAATCCTGTAGCAGAATAAATTAGTTCAACATAAAAGCTCCTTTCCAACTAGGTAACTAGACTGAGTAACAACACTTGAGCTTGCCACTCGAAAGATCCATGTTGAGTTTAAATTTTTTTTAAATGTATTAAAATGTATTCTCCTCATCAGCATTGCTATATTACTGGCAGCTGGAAAGCTTCAACAGAGCTCCATATAAGACATAACTCTCTGTTGTAGCCGTTGACTGTATTTAGAGATGGACAAACCCTCTGTGATGTCACCCATAGGTGTCCTAAAGCTCAGTGAGGTGGCTCAGGCTATTACCATCTTGACAGCACCTGACTCTCCCTGATTGCAGGCTATTGCAAAAATGAGCAAAGAGGTGGAGTGTTGAAGCCTGAATAAAATTTAAATGGATGAGTTGTTTAAAAATCCACCTATCCTACAATTTTAATAAACAGGGAAATTAGGTATAGAAACAGGAACAGTTTTTTATACCAGGCTGTAAACATGTTTATTTCTGCTCTAGTGTTGGACATTTTAACATGGGGGTGTATGGGGACAGACTCACCTGTGGAGCCAGCCTCAAGTGGCCATTCGGGGAACTACGGTATTTGGTACTTCTATGTTGGCTTTATTTTTCAGCCCTGGAGGTTGCCACATGGTTGCAGCCTTAGCTGAGATAAGATACACAACTGCATGTGAATTGGTAAAAGGTCAAACGTGCAACTTATGTTCATCAAAACCTAGTCAGAGAATTAAACTGCCAAAATGCATTTTGGTAAGAAACATCCAATCTTCAACATTCAGCATTTTAAAACAGTTGACTTGGGGACAGTGCATCGTGCCCGAATAGAAAAAGTCCTACAGCTTTTTCTGCATAGCAGCCATAGCCAAAGTTTTCAATATTTAACTTTCCTCTTAGACCACTTAAATTACAATGAACTGAAAGGTTAGAATGGAATTTTTGCCCAATGTTGCCAAAAAGTGCTGCCTACCCCAGCTTTAATTTGATGAGTTTAGCTCAGCACAACCTGTAGTTATGATTATATCTTCTTAATTAGTAATGCAAAATCTCTTAAGCTCACAACTTGAAATACACATTATAGAATTTATAAACTTACATTGAGTTAATGATATAAAATAAATGGATGTTACAAAATTGGAGTATTATGTTTAGTGTACAGCTTGGATCTTCATCCCAATATCTTTTGGCTCTTTTTCTGTGGTGAAACTGTTCATTTGGGCTGATATTGAGCTTCCTCCATGTTTCTGTCCTTCAAACGCTTGCTGGCAGCTTAGGCTTGAACAGCTATCCAGGTTCGCCGTCTGTCTCTTTGTCTCTCGGCCTCCCTCTCTCTCTTTGATGTGTCAGTTGAGTCGGGCTCGAGTCGGGCAGGCAGCCATGTCTATCAGCTCCATCCATCAAGCAGTGGGCCGGGTGGCAGAGAGAGGATGACGGGCAGCAGAGAAGGGGCAGATGTTTTGCAGGAACTGATATGTGTTCACGTCCACGAGGGATGTCATTACGTGGCGGACAGAGAAACATGTAGCTGATTAGCGCCTTATTAAGTCAAGGACACTGGCTCACAGTAACACACACCGCTGCCATTCTGGCTTGTGGTGCTGATGGCTTGCCAGTCACTGACAACATGAGTGTCTCGGACAGATAACCTCTCTTTCTAATTAACTGCCCCTCTGCTCTCCGACTAAGCTCCTTTTGATACACCAAAAAGCTTTAGAATAAAAGCTGCTTTTCGCTTTTTCAAGTATAGTTTTCCTGCGAATGCCTAAAGGGGAGAACTCAGAGGTACATAAGGTTTGTGGATTTATCTCTCACAGAGCCCGCACTGTGTTGTGGTAAGTAAATAAAGCGGCTTCTCCCCGAGGGCATGTAAGGATTGCAGGAATTGAGGAAAGTGGACAGTGCAGCGGACAGAGGGCTTTACCCTGATCCAAGACAATGGCTAAATTGGTAATGTTGACAATCTCATCTGTGCCCTGTGTTTTCTCCCTTAGTTGGATCTCTTGAGTTGTCCTCTGTTTCCTCTGAGCAATAACCCATGTGCTGGTCGAAATATGGATTTGCTCCAAATCACATCGGCCTTGTCCAGCACTCTCCTTTTCCTCCCCGTGTTCTTTTCATTCCTCCTCCACTGCTCTCCTTTTTTTTTCTTTTTTTTTTTTTAGCACTTTTTATGTTTAATACCGTATAGCTGGCCACATCATAAATTGTAGCGATGTGTGTCTGCATTTCATGTGTTTTGAGTGGTTCGAGCAATAAATGGACTCGGGGTTATGAGAACAGTGAAAAATACAGGCAGTGGTGGACCGCTTAATGGGCCTCGGGATGGTTTCACTCAACTGTAATACTGTTTCACCAACAATACGCTGTTCTTTGTGAAAGGGAGATAATGATTTCTGGACAGTGCTGATTAAATGTTTTTGTGTGCAAGAGAAAATGAAAGCCGGAGCGAGAACAAACCGCAGATATTCATCTCATTTCAGGAAGCATGGAAAAAAAACAAGACTTTTTTTTGTTGTTGTTTTGCCCATTAATTCTACCATCTGCAAGTTACTGCAACATGAAATCCGACAGCGAGAGGAACATAAGCAGTCAGATGATAATGCAGGCTTTACCCCTTGAACCTGACCAATGCAAGCAATTTACATCAAAGCTGGCGCTCTTTGTTTTCAGAGTCACATCGAACATCATTCACAAACTCAAAGAATTTATGATTTGGGCTTTTTGCCGACGTCTGTCTCAATAAACATCATTAAAAAAACAACGACACGTGGATCTCAGCCAATAATGGTTTCTTTAGAAGTGAAAGTAATCTAGTGCTGGTAATATTCAGCAGTGGAAACCAACTTATTTAGACTTCAATAGGCTAGTTGTCAAAAGTTTCTTTTGGATTTTGGATGGAGGACTTTTAAATACAAGGACACAGCACATATAATGATAGTGATAACTCCTTTCTTCTCCTGTTACTTTCCCTGACTTGTTAAAAGCTGAATAAAAACCTGGTCACTTATATACACAGCAGAGAAACCTGTGTTTCTCTATGAGAAAGCTACCCACTGAAACCACTTTAATGCTCTACCCCAGCGGTTCTTACCATGGGGATTTGGACCCCTAAGGTGGTGGCAGGGGATTGTGGGAAAGGTGGCAGACGAAGCTGATATGAAATAAAAGCTTACACGTGTGATTGGGTGCAGAAAATACTTGCATAACGGTACCACCTATAAAGCACCCGACAAAAACACTGACTCCTGACACTAACTCACCCCTGATTGCACTGGTCACTTCATCAGTGTAGCTGAACTCCAGGAGACATAGAGCAATTTTTAATCTGTGGGAGCACAAAATCCCAAGAGACTCAAAAACGCCAACACAGAGAGAATAAAAGGAAATGGATGGTGGAGATCCATGACCACCATCAGCTGTAACATAGTGAAGTTCAATAGCTTTCCATCAAACCAGCTGCTAGCTGCAGCATGTTCTGATGAGAAATGGCTCGCCCTCCTGTCCTAACTAGCTGACATTTATAGCTGACTTAATGAAGACGTTTAATAAATACAGGACTTCACAGGAAAAATGTGTTGCTCTTCACCCTCTCTTTAAAGCATGGATCAGAGAACTACTGTGGAGGTTTGCTGGTCTGGATAATGAAAGCTTGCCGCTCCAGTATCAGATGAGTTTCAGGGCAAGAGCAATAAGTCAGAAGTGGAGTTGTAGAGTGAATTAGAAATTCTTATGGAGTGACAAAGTTGACAGTGATGCCAGTTCAGTTAGAGGAGTCACTGACTGATGGCTCAGCTGATACGACTCATCATAAAGAGAACACTGGCTGAATATTGAATATGAGTGCTGAATACTGACGACGAAGTGACACGATATGGTTTCTTTTTTATCAAACTAATTGTAATGTCACCAATATTTCCTTTTTATTTAATAAATGAAACTGTTAAATTCAACTTTAATACTACAAATACATTTCTAACATTTGCCAAAATTAGTGACAATTAACAGAAAATTTGGTATTTCCTCTGTAATTTTTTACATGCTGATTAACTGATAGCTTATATAATCACAGATGTTTTCACATCAAGAATGTTGAATGAATATGTTTTTATCAGGCGCCCCTATAGCCTAGCGGTTATGTGGCGTGACCCACGTGCAGAGGCGTAGTGGCTGTGCCGGGTTTGAGTCCGACCTCAGCTATTTACCGCATGTCCTTCCCCACCATCTCCCGTTTCTAACTCTATCCACTGTCCTGTCCTCTTTAATAATAAAGGCATGAAAAGGCCAAAAATAAATCTTAAAAAAAAAAAAAAAGAATGTGTTTTTATCAGTGTGTGGGGTTAGAGGGTCATTATCATTGAAAGCAGTGATAATTACTGTAATTTCACAGATGGTGACTTTTATTATAGTTCTTTCACTTTTACAATATGGATTACTTCATAAATAATCGCCAAAAGTGTAGCAGGGGTAGCAGCGAT
>OMNN01098767.1:5248-16553 GCA_900302755.1 Chromis chromis | reverse complement strand
GCTGATGAACATCTGATTCATCAGTGTGTGTGTGTGTGTGTGTGCGTGTGCGTGTGCGTGTGCGTGTGTGTGTGTGTGTGTATAGACGAGTGTGTGTCCTTTCTCCTGATTTCAAGAATGAGACCATGCAGCTCTTCTGTGCAACATTTTTCTTTTTCACTGACCTTCCACGCAGCCCTATTGACATGGCTCTCGCGTACGTGTGCGCTCGTGCTCGGCCATGTTTACGTATGTGTATGTTGGTGTGTATTCCGGACATGTGAGGTGGGATCCATGGTGATGGATTAGGGCTGGAACTAATGTGCTCGTCCACCTGTGAAATGAGAACCAGGGGAGAGGGGACAAGCAGAGGAGGGCTCCATCACGCTCGCATCAGGCCTCCTACAGACACAACCTGACACTTTTTGATGATTCGATGGCAAACACACGCACACACACATAAACACACTCCACCACCCACATTCTTTCTTGCTTTTTTTGTTTCTCTTGGAAACCCTGGCACAAGGAAGATCTGACAGACGCACAATTTGGCGCGTCGCTTGTGGTGCCAGACACGTTGGACTACATCGTCAGAAAAGGGAGACTATGGATGAGGTGAGCGCGCACAGAAAAGAAAAATCCAGCACAGCCAACACCTTTGGCGACAGATTTTCGAAGTGCAACAAAGAGGCAATGCAGTATAACAACAGTATAATTTACTGTGACATAACTGACATGCTCTTATCTTTTCTTTGTGCTGTATCTCTTACAAGAGAAGTATTTTGTATTGTGTCGAATACTTCGTGTTGCATTGAATGGAATGGGTTCACAGAAGAAAACTCAGTCTTTCAACAGAAATAGAACATAACATAAAGTCTATCACAATGGTAGATTCATACATCTCACAACCAAGGAAATTACAGAAGTGATTATTATTAGACCTATACCCATAATTATTTACTCCTTGTCATTTCAGAGGAAGATCATTTCTTGGTTCAGAATCAAATGGTAATAGTCTTGAAACAAGGAACTGATTAAGCAATTATTCAGTCAATAGAAGAAAATGTCAGTCTATGTCATAATTAATAACTGAAGCCATCTATAAATTGAAAATGTCTCCTTAACAAAACATCTACAACATTTTCAAGGCAAAGCGTTGAGCAAGATACTTGGAAAGTGTTGTGAGCTCATCTAGCAGTTACTGTAAATACAACTTTACTATCCCTCAGAGAAATGTAGCAAGCGAAGCTACACCAACACGGCACAAGTAGTTTACAGAATATTATCATATTTTTATATGTATACATATACTGTATCATTCATATATTATCACAACAAGTATTTATTTGTTATTCTGTTGATTTTTTTTATTTATTTGCTAACATGTCAGTGTTAAAGTCCTTTCCAAGACATTGACTCAATTTCTAAAAACTAATTTCCATGTGTGAGACTTACACATTTAGAACTTTATTTCCATAAAAATAATCCTTTCCTGCCTTAAAATGGCTTAGCTGTATTTTTAAGTTGTTCCTTTCCTTAGATTGCACCTCTCTCTCCACCTATTCCTCACCACTCACTGCAGCCCAAGCACACCAGCTCACCTACAATCCAAACACTGTGAAATCACTCTACACCACACAATGGCAAGTTGTGATATTAGAGTAATTCAGCCGTGCATATTTTAACCATGAGCTGATTCTGAAGAAGAATAATGATACAGAAAGCTACACCCTGCAAGTTGACAGGAATTAGGTTTGTTACCTATGAAACCCTGGAAATCTGTATCTGTGTTTTTTAAGGCTGTCATCAGTACACTGCAGTTTCAAGGTGGAAATGCTCAGCTGTGGTCTTGACTGCTTATTTTGCTCATTATACCGTTATCAGGCATAACACCTGCCTAATATTGTGTTGGTCCCCCTTATGTGGTGAAAAATGCTCTCAACCATTGGGCATGGACAAGAGGACCTCTCAGGGTGTCCTATGGGGTCTGGCACCAGGACGTTGGCAATGGATCCTTTGGGTACTCTGGCTTGTGCAGTGGGGCCTCTGTCAATCAAACTTTTTCCACTGCATCCTGTTGATGCTTGATCAGAATGGGGTCTAGGAAGTTTGGAGGTCAAATCAACATCTTGGGTGATTGTCATGTTCTTCAAGATGTTCCTGATTATTTGATGTTTTTGCCATGTGGCGGGGTGCATTTTCCTGCAGGGGGTAGGCCAGTGACATTTGGGATTATCATTTGCATGAGGAAGTGTGCTTGTTCTGGGACTATGTTTATTGGGTGTCTAAGTCTCATCAACACAGATGCCAAAATCCAAAGTTTTCCATCAGAACACCACATAGTACCAATATGATCAATGTTTATTCACTTCACCTGTCAATGGCTTTAATGTAGCGGCTGATCAGTGTATGTCTTCTAGCATATAAAAAAAAAAAACACCTTATGGACATGTTAACAAGGTAAGAAACTTGGTTTTCAATAAAGGGAGGTCTTTAAGTAGGTCCATTTTTTCAGGACTAAGGTTGAAAAAGTTGGTGATAAACTATAAACACAATGTAGAACTGATGGTGATTGGAACAATGTCATAGTTATGACAGTAAAATTAATAGCTAAAATTAACATTTTGAACTGTGGATGATGCTAGGAGAAAAGTCAGAGGATTTCCAAAGTCATTTGGTTTCATCCATCTGTGGATAATGAGTGTGTAAAATCACAAGGCTATTGGTCCAGTAGTTGTTGTGTTACTTCAGCCTGCATGACCATAATGGTCGGCCATTATTAGAGCTGCACTGCTACAGTTGCTAAAAAGAGAAAAATCGTTCACTGTAGCCCGCAGAAAAAAAGTTTTGTGAGAGAAGTTTGTTTAGTGACAAAGACAGAGACACACACCGTCTGCTGGCAATTTTAGCTTCATGTAATATTCTCTGAACAGCAGTGAATGGTGTGGAACAATATCCAGTGTCTGGATATGTCTGGACATTGACTTACAAGCTGCTGAGAACTAACAAACAGCAAAGTTTAATGACTTTAAATTAGTTTGGAGCATATGATCTCCACAAAATACACGCAAAAACATCTCATGAGAAAATTAATAAATAACTAATGCCACATGTTGTTGGGTTTACACACGAGGGAACAGCAGGCCTAAATAAAACGGAGGTATTTCTCGCAAGGTAAACACACCAATTTAACGCTCATTTCTTTCACCTGCATGCACAGGATAGTGAATCGCTACTGACTAGAACTCAAAGCAAGCTCATAAGCATCTGACTTCCTATTTTCTTTCATCATTCAAAAAAGGATTTACTCATGCGCTTATTAGAAAGAGTAGCCTGAGGGACTGCCAGCTTTTAGTTTTCTATGATTACTCTTTTAAAGTAGAGAAGGAGTTCTGAAACAGGTTGTGCCGAGTCCATCTGTTCACTGTCAGGTATCTGAGCATGCCGTGTGTGTGTCTACGAGTGTGTGTGCTATATCTACAATATGCGTGCACCCCTTGCAGATGTCCAAAAGCTACTTAAGGGCGATAATTTCCCTCTGATTACTCTAATGCGCTACAGTGCTGCCATCCTGTCTGTGATTTCTCCATTGCTTGGCAGGACCACACACACCCTCCATATGCTCGCTGACTGTCAGGCGCAGAGACACGCACTCATCACCGAGATGAGAATGCAAGCTATGAAGAGATGAAAAGGGAAATGAGAAGGCGTGGGTGGATGAGGGGTAGTGAGAAAAAGCCAGAAAATTGTCTCCACTTTGTAATTTGTGCATATTTTATCGAATTCTCCCATGACAGCGTTCAACATTCTTCACTGTGCCTCATTGTGTTCCGAGTTGCAAAACCAGGCTGATAAACAAGGGTGGCAAATTACGCAGTCAGAAACTTTTGAAACAATTGGAGTCTGGGATGAGCTGGGGGGGAATTAATAAATCATATTTGTTCATACATTAGTAAGGAGGGGAGCTGAGGAGGTAGGGGTGGGCTGAGCCCAACGTCGTTGACAGATCTTGAACATCAATATTTAACTAGAGTAAACAGATATGATGCACCCCCATCCTGGCTTCACATTATGTTATGTGTGCCAATATCACTCTGCTATGTACGTATGTGCATGCAAGTATGTGCAGACACACGTGAATATGAGCATGTGTGAAGATAGAAAGGTCAAAGTTGCTCTCTTTTATTGCATTTCAAGCACAGATGTTAGATTTATGATCAATCAAACACTGATCTAATCACCAAAAGAAAAAAGATTTAAAAAGTTTAAGAAATATCTAAGCAAAGCTCATCTAAGCCTTCCAAGACTAATGGTACACACTGATGGGAACATTGTCACTGATTCAAAAGTGTTTGAATCGCTTTATCATTTATTTTATTAAGACATTTATGAAAATATTTCAGACTTCAAACAGGCTTAAAACTTTGTCAGCCATATCATTAGCTATGTTTGATAACTGAGAGGCAATGCCATCCTACTTTCAGAAGTTGTCTGTCAAGTCGAGATGATTCCAGCACTTGGCTGTGTACTGACCCCAGAAGGCCAAATACTGTAGAAGCCAACTTTGGCTCATATATGGCTGCCAAACGTAGTTAGTAGTCAGGGATATGGACTTTGGCCAGTTTGGAATGGGGATCAGCTCCAATTAGAAGCACTTGGTCTAAATT
The DNA here is from genome assembly GCA_900302755.1 of Chromis chromis. Taxonomy (NCBI): domain Eukaryota; kingdom Metazoa; phylum Chordata; class Actinopteri; family Pomacentridae; genus Chromis; species Chromis chromis. The sequence continues at coordinate 11,907 of OMNN01098767.1, read as the reverse complement.
TAGGCTAGTCTCAGCCTTTAAAACCCCCTCAAATGTGTATGATCTTTATTCTTGTGGTCAAAAAAGAAAGTAACCAAACTTTTGTTTCATTTTCTTTCCCTTTTAAGCATTTACAAGTCACACATTTCTAAAGCACCTGGGGGCTATTTATTTCTGTCAACCAGAAGTACCACATTTGGGACACTTTTAGAATCATTATTTATTCTTGTACATCTAATCTGTCTAAGGGTGTTTGTACATTTTAGGTACAGCGCATTTTAGTTAATCTCAGATCTGAGGGTGCAGGATTTCAGGGGTGAAATGCGGCGTCATGGCCAATATAAAGTTTCTGTTACTCAAAATAACACAATAAAGATGACATATTAAAAGTCTCCAGCCTGTTCTCACAGCTAGTCTCATTGTCCCTGCATATTAGCACACTCAGGATCTGGTATCCAATGGATGCTGTTGCCTCAAGGTCACAGTGCAGCTAACAAACACGTCAGGGAAATGCAACATGACAGGTGTGCTGGTGTGCCTGTTACATCCTGTCAGTGACAACACGAGGTACATAAACGAGAGTCTTGTACCGTCATGAGCTGTTAGGGAAATAAATGTAGTTTCTGTTAAATGGAGACTAAGAAATAGATGAGTCCTGCTGTAGTTATTAGCACAAGAGTATCATTTAGCCCGGGTGTCCAGATGTCATGAACGTTTTTGTATTAGCTAATGAATTTTCTCTTTTCCCCTGAGCTACAGGATTCCTTTTTACAATTTCCTGTTCATGTTCCTGATGACCAATTGCTTTAACTGAGATAACATTCGCCGCTCCGGGGGCCATTCACTACGTGCCAAGAGTGGAAAAGTTTCCATGTACCTGTGAGAAAGACCGCACGCTCTCATTTATGTCTATATTTGGTGGTGAACCTGCCTCACGTTAGAGATTGATAAAAGCGGGAATAAAGCCCTGCAGTCAGGCTTTCTGTTGCTGCTGTGACAGAGACGAGTGGCAGTGAGTAATAACCAGCAGGTCAATAAGAATTAAGGCTGGAGAGAAAGAGAGAAAGTGGAGGTGCGAAGCTATTAAAAAAAAAAAAAAAAAAGAAGCAGCAGCGCACTGAAACTCAGATAACATTTCATTTTCAGTCCATAAAAAATAACTGTCCACCGCAGAGTTAGTCACTTAGCAATTGCTGCGAGCCCTCTCTTGTTCCATTTCTCGCTTTCTCCAGTAAATGTGTCTCTGAGAGCATCATGTCTTAGATTATTGTTCTTTTTTCTTAAAGGTTCAAACATGCTCGCTCTCCCACATCTTGCTTTCATTTCTCAATTGGCAGTTGGCTTAACTGCACCGATTGTCCAATCATAGCTTAGCAACTGTAACTAGGCCCAGCAGGCTTACCAAGCTGCAGCTTTTCTCTAGTTGTGGTGATGGTAATAGTGTGCATGGGACTCAAATAAGAGCAAAATTGAGAAGCTGAAGACTGGGGAGGGTGATATATTTTACACCAAACTTCTAAAAACACAGGAGCTGAAATGTAAAGAGTGGATTAAACTCTGTGTTTATTTGCATAACATAAGCTAAAGCTGTTAGCATGCCTGACTAACTAGCTGTAGTGGCCTTGCAATTTTTTTTCCAAAGGTAAAAGCAAAGCCATTATAAAAAAGTCCCACCACTTGGCAGCCATCTTGTTAATACATGCGGGCATTTATTTTGGGCTAACAACAGGGAACCATACCTGCAGTGGTGTGTAGCTATGTAGCATAATAATATGTAGCCTACATGGGAACCAAAATAAATGTAGAAACTACACTTCGTGATTTAATTTGCACTCGTTTATCAGGGGCACCACTTAGATATTTAAATTAGGCCATCTAAGAGACCTTTATCAAGAATATTTCAGGTTGAATAATCATACATTTCTCAACTCTACTTGTATTGATCAGTCTCATTACCAAAAGTGGTAAACTCTGATTTCATTGACCTCCAGTTCCCAAACAAAGAAATACACCGTAGAACCGGCAATAATTATACACAAACATTTATCAACTATCACTACAAACAAACAATAAACAACAATGACGTAACAACAGTGAATGGACGAATGAATAAATGCAGATAAACTAATTAATTGTGATTGTCACTGGAAGCAGTTGGTAGAAAGGTGATGAATTTAGAATCACTTTAGAATTGGAAGCCAATCGTAATTTATAAATTCACCTGTTTAGCAGAAGGAAAATGATACTTGCGTAGCCTTGATGGAGGAAGAGAGAGGCCACTGCAGGATGAGTAGCCGTGAGGATCTGCTGGAGGAGCTGGTTCAGGAACGCAGAGACAAGGAGGCACTTTGGTATAGTTGTTATAAATGTGCCGAAGTGAAAACACTAAGAGTCGAAGCTCATTGTTAAAAAGAAAATGTTCACGCTGTTGTATTATTAAAGTTAACTTAAGTAGTCACACTTCAAGTTAATCAAAGAACTTGTCACGTAAATATTAAGAACACTTGTTTGAATTTAGGAAATTTATTTGTGAAGTAAAAAGCCGGCATGAAGTTAAAAAAAAAAAAGGCCCTTAAGTAAAAAGCACCTGTTGCATTCCTGTGACTTTCTTCATATAGAGAGTTTTGGAGCCAAACTCAAATCGGCATCTAACCAATCATGGAAGTGTCCATTCCAAGGGATGGTCTTGAGCTACAATGTCCAGGAGAGGTCAGAGGCCAAATACCTTTAGAACTTACTCTAAGATAATTTCTTAAACATGCAAATCCAATTGTTAAATGTCTATGATGATCACAGATCTGAAATCCCACTAAACATGTGATTAAAATGATAACAAACATAATATGCTTATCTTCAATACTAATAAAAATAAGACTTAAGAAGTATATATGCTTAAAATAAAAAGCCTCTCTGCCTTTATGGCTGTGGTCTGTGACAGAGAGAAGAGGAGGATGTTTGTGTCTCATGTGTGCTTCTCCTTCCATACTGGTCCTGATCAACCGGGGATCACAGATTGAGTCCAGATTTTGGGATCACCACTCCAGTGATGTTGGAATTCCTTAATTTTGTTCCACTTTTTTTTGCACTTGATTTGCTGCCTCAGTAAACATTTTCCTATGGAGTTTATGGTCTACATTATACATTTCAATACTTTTTGAATATATCCTGGTGTTAATTTTGTAAATTATAGTCCAATATAGAATAAAACAAATAATAAAGCAGGGTATAGTTTAGGGCAGGGCTACATTGTGATTGACAGGTCGCTATTGTATCAAAGTGTATAGTGTCCTCAAGCTGTCAGTCAGGTCCACTGCTAACTCGTCATGTCTGTTTTCAAAAAGGTAAGATGGTCAAATGCCAAACTCGAGGCTTCAGAGTGGTAGTCCCCAAGCCACTGGATAAGGTCCCAGCCATTCCATCCATTTTTTAATTATTAAGGGAATGCCCATCTTGCTTTGGATTTCACCACTTGCTAATTTGCTGCTAATTTGACAAATGGTGCTCTTTCTATGTTTTCTATTTATCATCAGCTAGTGATGGTGCTGACGTTTTGCTCATTGCATGTAGCCTTTTCTGAATGTCATGTGTGTGACCATCATAACAATTTTAAAGGCTTTTCATGTTAAAGAGAATCCGCTGGAAACATTATAAAGTAAACTTGAGGTTGAGTTTTCTACCAACTCACAGAGTTGTAGAACTATCTTTAGCTTCTGGTTGTTAGTTGCAGCTGACAAAAACAACAGTTGTCTTTTAAGCTCTCAAAATCGATGGTTACTGATAAGAAATGTGCTTTTGTTTGCTTGAGAGTGAAATCTAAGATCCACTGCTTTAAAAGCGACTTCCACAATTATCACTGTAAACTGCATGTGTGCCATGGACAGCAACAACAGTAACTAAGGTGATCAGGGTTTGGCGAGCAAAAATATATATGTGTGCCTATACGTACTTTCCATTGTGTCTGCTTTGAGTGATTATCTCATTTAATCCAACACACAGGGCAGAAACACACTACACATCTATCGCACCATCAAAGATTCCTCTCCCTCTCTCTGTCTCTCTGTGACCTTGTGTATTAATTATTCACATTGTATGAATGTAGCCCCGCTGGAACATTTTCCTTCATTAATTCCAATATGTACAGTGCTGTGGGCCTGACAACTCATTTTCACTCTCAACACTTCAAATCACACTCTACTGAAGCTGCATTGTTTCTCTGTCTGCTGTATATGATACCCTTTGTACTGTAGCTCTTTCCTTCCATCTGTCATTTTCATGTACTTTGGCACCTTTTCCTCTGTTTCTGTTTGTTCAAGAACTGAAATAACATCATCTTTTTCACAGCATCATATCAGACATACCTGTGCCTCTTTGTCTCCACACTGTGTCGATTCTGATCTCCCCTCCTTTTGCCATTGTCAAAAATAGGGAAAAAGTGTATCAAAGACTATATGATTCGAGGAATGTTTTAAGTGTCCATTACTTTTAGATGACCGCTGGACGAGTCGCCAGATTCCCATTACCCGTGTCTTACTCAGCTAAAGCCTTATCTTCATTCTTCTTTCTTTTCCCTCAGGCTGAGGCTCGCTCTGTACCAGAGAAAGCACTGAGGATAGTTCTGAATGCTCACCCCAAACGCCCGAACCTGAATACCCTAAGCTCACAGTGAAATCATAAACCATTGCAGGCTCAGCCAACCAAGCAATCACAGCATTTACAGGGGTGACACAAAGTTCTCCTGGGATTTAAATAAAGTTTTCAGAATTTTCTTACGGCAATCAGAGGGCTCAATGTATAATTAATCCTTTTTCACCCTTTTTAAATTTCACATTGCAAAATGCATATTCAGTGTGGCTCACCTGCTGTGACTGGCTGGCAGCAGAGCTATATCTTTTCTCCATTAGCTGAAAGACAATTAATCAGCTGGTGGTACTGTATCTGCATATAATTGTTCTGGAGGTTTCCCATAATGTTAATGTTAGGTCAGTGTAAAACGTGCCCCTGCCATGCAAATGATGATGCAGATTAACATGTCAGTGCTCTTGCATTTTAATACACAGATTAAACTTAGACAAGCAGGAATAATGAAGTTTTGGTTGGTTGGAAATCAATTTTAGTTTTATTTTAAGACTTACGTGACCACTTTCTGAAAGTAGGGGTCCCTAAAATCATGGCAGTGGCTTGATCATACTGTTAACTATGCACCAAAGACGTTACCACGACAGCCCATTTCTAACACTGACACACAGACCTATCAGCACTGTGCGTGTCATTTTCCATCCCCACATAATAGCTTACACTAGCAGGTAGTACATAGTAGATTTTTATATGCAATATATCAATATCGTAATCAACTCATTGTTGCCAAGATTTGCATTTTTGGCATTGTGCACTGCTTTCAGGCTCTGTCTCATGCTCTCATGCTGGCCAAACAGATCTCATGCCATATAACAGGAAACCTCAGAGCCCCTCCTTCATGAAACAAATATAGAATAAACAGGCTTTCTCTGTACACTGAACATCAAGCATTTTCTACATTTCAGTCCCAACAAAGCTCTAAAAACATCTTAGAGAGTGCAAAGGCACGCATATAAAACTCCTTCACTGTAAGCTTTGCTTCATTCACTTTGCTCTATAATTTTACACCTATTACATATTGAAATGTGCGAGAAAATACAAATTAATTGCGATGAAGGAAGCATCTGTAGCAGATCATATTAACTCACCAGTAATGACTGTAATTCAGGTTTTGACAAAAAGTTAACAGGAAGTTTGACTTTCAGTCGTTTGCAGTAGCCTTTTCTCTGGAATAACAATAACTTCATTATCACAAATAATTATAAATTATCCCCTAGGTAGAGACAGGGTCGATCAGGATCTACTGGGAAATGACAAAGTGTATTATTCTTCATGTCAAACAGGTGAGCTGCCATATACAGTCACAGTTTACAAGCTGCAGTTAAATTATTTCTTACACACACCGATCAGCCACAACATTATGACCACTGACGGGTGAAGTGAATAACATTGATCATACTGGTACTATGTGGTGTTCTGCTGGAAAACCTATGTTTTGGCATCCGTGTTGATGAGAGACACCCAAATAAACATTGTCCCAGAACAAGCACACTCACTCATGCAAATGGCAACCCCAAATGTCACTGGCCTATACCCCGGCAGGAAAATGCACCCCACCACATGGCAAAAACATCAAACAATCAGGAACATCTTGAGGAACATGACAATCGCCCAAGATGTTGATTTGACCTCCAAACTTCCTAGACCCCATTCTGATCAAGCATCAACAGGATGCAGTGGAACAAGTTTGATTGACAGAGGCCCCACTGCACAAGCCAGAGTACCCAAAGGATCCACTGCCAACGTCCTGGTGCCAGACCCCATAGGACACCCTGAGAGGTCCTCTTGTCCATGCCCAATGGTTCAGAGCATTTTTGACCACATAAGGGGGACCAACACAATATTAGGCAGGTGGTCATAATGTTATGCCTGATCGGTGTATGTCACATGTCTGTATTTAGATTGAGTCCTGAACTCCATCACAGCTGTCAGGATATATTTATTTTACGGTTTAAGTCTGTTTACTAAATTCAAAAGGTTTATTCTGTCAAATGTCTTAGTATGTTGGTTTCTCTGCTTCACAGCCTCACAGCAGGATTATTGCA
>OMNN01098766.1:0-21460 GCA_900302755.1 Chromis chromis | reverse complement strand
ATGCAACTTGACCACATGTAAACTGTCTGTTATTTAGTCAGAGCTTCAGGAGTATGATGCTAGCTTCATGTGGCTAGCTGCAAGATAATGTAATGATTTTAATGAAAGTCTGAATCGTCCAATAGGACAGGGCTGCTATGTTTCTGCAGAATTATCCACACATTTCTCACCTCCCTGCAGACAAATGTTCCCCTAGAACAGGGGTGCCCAATCCTGGTCCTCGAGGGCCACTATCCTGCATGTTTTTGATGTTTCCCTCTTCCTGATTCAAATGATCAGGATCGTTATCAGGCTTCTGCAGAGCTTGATGATGAGCTGATCATTTGAATCAGGTGTGTTGGAAGAGGGAAACATCTAAAAACATGCAGGATAGGGGCCCTCGAGGACCAGGATTGGGCACCCCTGTCGTAAGGAGTTGAAACTGCAACACATTTGCACCACCGATGTTAACCAGAAGAGGGCGCCATGTGGACAAAAATAAACATGTTTCACTGACTGGCTCAGCTGCTATTTCAGCTGTTGTTGTTGCTGGTTAGAATGAAGCCAGAGTGAATTATAAAATGTGCTTTGCTAATATTAAACTTGTAAATCACAAGGCTCCTTGTAAAGGAAACACTGACAGTTTCTTGTAGACAGGAGCAACGTAGGTGGAAATATTCATTGAAAACAGAAGAGAAAACCCTGCATATTGACATTTTACTTTTAATAAACTTGATTGGAAATACTCACTTCTCAGTCTTTAGACAGTCAAGTAACAGGTTTCTACCTGATGAAGGTCTAAGAACCAAAATGCTTTATTCTTCCAGTAGTTTATTAGAAGGAAATCGACAGTGCAGGAGGAAAAAAGTTCAAATTCAAATTCAAAAAACTTTATTTGTCCTCAGGGGGAAAATTCAAGTTGGCTTAATTTATTTACTAGACTTTATAAAACACCAAAATATGTCACAATTACTTTTTAATTGTTGACTTTTGACACCAAGCATGAGCATCTGTTACTAGAAAAACAAAGCTACATGCATAAAATTCTGTATATAAACATATTTAGTAGATTTTTAAAGTGCAGAATGTGTGATTTTATTCCACTCTTATACCTCCGAGCTATCAAAAGCAGCAGACAAACAGCCTGTTAAAAGAAAAACTGAACAATAAATGTGATTTTCCACACGAGTTTGTGCTCTGTTTAGTTATTTAAGCGAAACATGCATCATCTGTAGTTATTAAGACATCAGGAGTAACAGAAAGTTGTAGAAGAAAGGAAACAAATAGGTGATAAAGTGTAAATAAAGGTGTAAACTCAAGATAGATTTTTTAAATTATCAGTTGACATTTTAATGAAAGTTCGAGTCACTGAATGTCAAGAATACAGGCAATGTGTCATGTGAGAACGCAAATCATAACCTGAAAAACAGATAAGCAGCATAAAAGCCTCAGCCTGAGCGGGTTTAAATCCATTGTGTAAACATCACAATACAACTGAAACAACTGCAAACAATACATTAAGAAAAAAGGAATAAAATAAGGTGCATCGCTTTGAGAATAATAATATTTTTTCGACGCAGTTCTAAATTTCTGAAGAAATATTGGTGAGATCTGTAGCTGTTACAGAACATGCAGTCCTCAGTGCGTCTTATCCAGTGTCACAAATCATTTATCATTATTCAACCTTGGTCAAATGTTTCACTCACTTTTAAGTACAATTAAATAAATATATTAAAAAAAAATAGAATTACGACTTTTTTTCCCCGAACGAACAGCAGAAATAAATACGCAACTTGGATCGAGACCACAACCTAGAATGATCGTGAGAGCAGATGAACTCTTCCTTCGCTGTGAGTTTGTGATTTATTGTGTTTTCAGTAATGTGGCCTCCGATTGATGTAAACACATCGCAGTGCAAAGTGACTCTTTATATCAGAGTCTGCATAAGTTACAGTACTCATTTTCTTACGGGAAAGTTTCATGAAACAACGCAAGATAAATAAAAACAACGCAGCCTCTAGTTTCACAGCAGTCTGCGGCGCGTCAAGTCCACTGAATCCAGAGATTTACAAAAGTTTAACTGAGTTACACAAAAATTTCCCGTCAGTAATTGTATAATTTTAAGCCATGTGTAATAATCCTACAACTTTCCCATTGGAACCTTTAGGGTTTAGTGATTTCACAGGGCTCATGATTTTATTTCAGTGATTACATGAGTTGCTTTTAATGCCCCTATTTTAATGATTTGTACAAAGCCCAAAGTAAATATATGTAACATCTGGCATTAACAATGTATTTCTATGGAGCCCTCCGAAATAAAAACTACTTTTGCATTATTTTTCAATACGTTTTGCATTACCACATAATAACTGTTCTCTTGTGTTTCCTCTGACTCATGGACAAAGGCACGCTGTAATCTGTGCACCCTCAGGCGTGTCTGTTAGGCAAAAGTCTGCACAATTGCATTAAGAAAGAAAAGTCAACAAGCTTAGTCCTTACAAAAAATCTTACTTTGGATGCTCCGTAGCATTCAGATTGTATTTCCTGAGGTTTTCAAACTTTATCTCATAAGTTTTAATTGATTATATTAAATAGCAACACAGACAGTTTATTTATACTGTTTTTTTTGCTCATTAAATCAGCATATTATCAGGACAGCCATCTCTGTGTTCTGTCCAGAAGCTCTACAGAAAACAAGGAAGTATTTATTTATTTCCACACCCAGCATGGACCATCAAAAAGCTTAATTAATTGGGCACCAGACTGAAGGGACAGCGACACACTGTTGGCTCATTACACCAGTTTGCTGCTGTGAAACTAAAAGTTAACAGGTGCAAAATCCAACATTTAAATAGGGTCAAAAAATGGGTAATATTCCTACAACGTATAATTTGGTCTTTAGGCTTTCTGCACCAACAAACCCATGCAGAAGCAGAAAAAATAAGTGTGACGGAAGCAATTCTGTGCTGTTGCTGTGATTCACCTCTGCAGACGCCGATGAACTGGAATGATACTTCTGCTCCATCCAGCAGGACGGATCACCTTATGTGGGTGAGAAATTCAGCCTCCTGTCTGTCTGACTGAGCCTCTGGGCTTCACTCTGGGGCACTTTGTTCCTCCATAATCTGTAAGCACAAATGTTATATTCTAAATGTTGAAATTTCTTCGACAAGTTAATAAGGCGTCTGCAGAAAGTGTAGGTCTACAGGTGGCTGTACAAGCCAAACCTTCCCTGAGAGAAAGTTTACCTGATGAGCTGTAGTGCAGGGCAGGACTGTAAGGCTTTAAGAAGAGCCTCCACCCCACAAACACTCACATTGTTGGACTCCAGGCTACAAGAAATAAAAACATATTGTTTTATGTCCTGAACCAACAGCTACACATACAATTAAATAAAACCTAAACACAGTGCAAAGAGATTTGAACATCAGCTGGTCACATCCTGATGCAATTGGGCTCCAGAGAATATTTTTTACTAGATTTTTGGAATTAAAACTTACATAAAATAGAGAAAAAAACTTATTATATAAAGTGACAGCGAAAAATCTAAATGGAAACATGAAAATGGATGTAAATAGTAAAACTCTAATACTTGGGAGTGTATGTAAATATTATTCAAACTCACTCTATCCGGGTCAGCTCGTGCCAGAAAGGCAAAACTCTGGCCAGCTCCAGCGCCACGTCATCGCCACAATTATTCCATCCCAGACTAGACAGAAATGAGAATTAAAGAGAGGAAGCAGGAGACAAAATTTTCATACAAACATTTCCTGTCTGACTTTTAGATCAAATCTTAAAGTCAGATCAGGAATTTGGGAGTTGTCCTCAAACTTTATTGTGATTATGAACCATACTGAAAGCTACATGCTCAAGCTAAACATGAAGCACTTTAACAATAACAGGATTTCACACCACAGCACATTAAACTAATGTAAACTGGAGGTGTAGAAAGAAATCCCTCAACAATTACATTCTGAACCAGACTGAAGCTTCAGATTTGACAAAATTTGAACTTTAGCTCACATATACACCGATCAGGCATAACATTATGACCACCTGCCTAATATTGTGTTGGTCCCCCTTATGTGGTCAAATATGCTCTGAACCATTGGGCATGGACATAATATGGACATATAATCTACATAGTGGTTCCTTTGGGTACTCTGGCTTGTGCAGTGGGGCCTCTGTCAATCAAACTTGTTCCACTGTATCCTGTTGATGCTTGATCAGAATGGGGTCTAGGAAGTTTGGAGGTCAAATCAACATCTTGGGCCATTGTCATGTTCCTCAAGATGTTCCTGATTGGTTGATGTTGTTGCCATGTGGTGGGGTGCATTTTTTCTGCAGGGGTAGGCCAGTGACATTTGGGATTTCCATTTGCATGAGGGAGTGTGCTTGTTCTGGGACAATGTTTATTAGGGTCATAATATTATGGATGATCGGTGTATGATTTAAATTAATCTCATCTCTTTTAAATCTGTGCAGCTTTAAAAAAGAAAAGAAAAAAGTAACAAATAAAATAATGATTACCCACAGGTATTTTTTTAAATCTTACCCCACATCCTGTATGAGGGGACAGTGGGCCAGACTGGCAGCGACGGCACAAAGCTCTGAAGTCCCAACAGAGGTCAGACTGAGAGACGGACCAAGAAGCAGAAACAATCAGTGAATCTCGTTACCATTCAGGGTTGTTATTCTAAAAATAACAGGAGCAAATGAATCTTACTGAATCTTCCTGAGGTTCTTCATGTGCATTATTGCTTTGGACAGACTAAGTGAGCCCTCATATCCAATACGATTCTCTGAAATACTAGACAAAACAAACACAATAAAGAACATAAACCTTGGAATACGTCTGTCAAAAGAAGTAAATGTAAATAGAAGCATTTAATAAACATGTGTGAGACTTACTCTAACACAGTGAGGTGTGTCAGCGATGGAAGAACAAGGGCCATCTTAGCAGCAGTGAGATCGCCAAGAGTGTTACTGGACAGACTGAAAGAGAGCAGAAACAGATGTTTGACTTCTGTACTGATTACAATGACAGAAAGCTACTATCTGTTGTTTATTGGACCAAAATGGTAACTTGTTTTTTTAGCCATGTGTGCAAGTAGCCTTGTGTTACATTGTGACAGAAAATAAATTTGATATTGATATTCTAAAAATGCATTTACAAGAGTGAATCACACATAAAAACATCATTATTTCCTTACTGCAGCTCCTCCAGGTCACTACAGCTCCTCAAAGCCTCGAGCAGCTTCTCTCCTGATTCGTCACTGATGAGGTTTTTTGACAAACTGGAAGATAAACAAACACACAAACACAACACTTAAATCAGTAGTTGTTTTATTGAGTTGAAGAGGCACCATGCATAGTGGAGACTTTTTTGATCATACAACTCAGAAAATGTTCAAATTCTACATGAACTTTGGTATCTTGCCACAATGTTTGGCTGGGAAATCTTGCAGCTGACAATAATGTGGGTGTGACTTTACCACCAACCAACACGCTGACCAAGCATGACCCCGTCCATGTGGCAGCTGCGCTCCCCGACAGCTGCAGTCTCCCCCAGCAGGACAAAGCACCACATTACACCACTAAGAGTTCAAACTCCCCAGACTCTAATCCCTGATGGGCTGGAAGAAGCCAAATCCACAGATACCCCATTCTGTAAACCACAGGACACAAGGGACACAGCACACTCACAGAGGTCCAATATCCACATTCCTGTTTTTACAGCATGAGGGGTACCAACATAATAGTAGGCAGGTGGTTTTAATGTTGTGGCTAACTGGTGTATATGGGTCTCTTGCCTTTATGTGACTTTATTCACATCTGTTCTCTGTATTTAACACTTGTCTGTCATCATTGACCAATGACATCTAAAAATGAACATGGAGGAGACCATCAGCAGTGACGGGTCAATGGAGACGAGGAGTTAACTAATTTGTTGGACTTAAATGGGTGTTAAATCCTTTGGTGTACCTGCCGGCTCCGGTTGCTCAGTTTAGGAAGCTCTACCACCAGCTGCTCCTGACCCAGCAGTTGCACCTGACATGGCTTTAAAAAGCCCTTCCTCTGACTTTATCTCTGCTTCTCTGTCAGCAGACACTGCAGGGGCAGAGTCTCCTCACACCACATGATTTTTCTTTTAATTTATTGTCTTAACAGTTTAAAACTTGGGTAATCCAATGTTGTTTCCTCCTTTGTGTTGCTACCCTCTCAGGCATGTGGTAGCAGCAATGAGGAAGCTTCAGTTTGAGCCACAGTGTAAGGAAGTAATTGTAAGGAGCAGCCTCTTGGTAAATTGCAAAGGTAATAACATTCCAGTTTAATCTGGCATGCGTCGCAGTTTGGAACTGAAACAGTGCTCACACCAGAGCTAGATACATGAATGTGAGCCATCAACATAAAAACATTACATTTGACAAAAAATAAACAATAAAAAATCTGAATTGGGAATTAGGTCCAGTACTGTGAACTTAATGGGGACAATAAATCCATGAAGGAATCTGCACACATTGAACACTATGCTAAACTGATTTTTGTGGCTGTCAGTCTGTGGCGAGGAGGAAGCTGCCGTCACATGAGAGCAGCTGGCCCCCATAAAAAAGGTGGCGATAGTCCAATAAAATGGCTGGTATGCCTTGAATGGCTTTCACCTCAAGCAAGTATGACCAAAGACAGCGCAGGTCTGTGATCTTTAAGGTCAGCTTTAACAGGCCTCTAAAATTTTGCATTAAAATGTCAAAGCGGGACATTACTGGAAAGCCGAAGCTGTTTAGGAAAAGAAAAGGTCTTGGAATAACTCTCTTCTCAGCTTGGTTTGTTATGTCACATTGGACAGAGCTGAACGATGTGCAAAAAAATCACATTACTTTTATAGAAATTGCAATTGTGACATGATTTATGATTTTAGTGGGAAAGGTAATATTTGCATTTCTTCTCCAGTGGAAAAACAAAAATGATGATGTGATTTTTGCTGCATATTCCCTTTACGTCTGAGGAATATCATTTATAGGCAGGAATGTCTCAATACCACCGCAGCTATTGATTTATGATGGTATGTTTTGACACATTTTGCCTTTATCAAAAAAAAAAGCCATGATATTGTGATGGGCGGCTATAGCTCAGGTGGTAGAGCGGGTTGTCCACTGATCACAAGGTTGGCGGTTTGATCCCCGGCCCCTCCGCATGCCGAAGTCTCCTTGAAGCCAAAGTTGCTCCCAATGGCAGGCTAACGCCTTGCATGGAAGTCTGTCGCCATTGGTGTGTGAATGTAAGAATGTAAAACACGTTGTAAAGCACTTTGAGTACCACTAAGGTAGAAAGGCGCTATATAAGTGCAGACCATTTACCATTGTACTTGGCCATATTGCAATTTCGATTATTTGTTCAGCCCAAAATTATGTGTTGTGTAAAGCACATAATTGCTTCTTTAATAAAAAATACATAACAAAATGTAAGAAAAATTGGTTGTGTGATCTAAGAAACCCTTTCTACAGCTGAACCAAGGCTCTGCTTGTCATTTATTTACCAAAAAAATATGTTTTTGCTTCCATTATTTGTCTGTTTTGACATTTGTATTTTTTGTAAATCACAATTTAGAGTTATTACTATTATTGTCATCTGCAGGATTATATTTGCATGGATGGTGGGTATATTTGCTTTAAAGAAAGTGAATGTGCACAACCCAAAGAAAACACGCTGGAAATTCAGGTATTTGGGGGTTAACTTAATACAAACTTCACATCAAAGACAATATGTGCTTAATTTGAATAAATAAAATTAGAACAAACACAGCAACACTGACACTGACAAGGTGGTTACCCATTACCTGATCTTCCTGAGCTCTTTCCAGATAGGAAGAAGTCTAGTCAGCTGTTCTATTCCTCCATCAGCCATCCTCCAGCCGTCCAGCCTGAGAGAGAGAACAGAACCAACACTGCTAATGCCAACCTATGTTTACTTATGGTGTGTATGGTGGTCTGTATGGTGTGAAAAACTCACTCTATCTCCTGTATTTGGGTGAGTCTGTCCATAGCAGCCAGGAGATCCAGCACACTGTTAGCTTCTGATTGTCCCATTGCCGTTGCACTCTTATTCAGCCTGGCACACAAACATACACACAATCCACTTAAAATCAAATTAAGTCTTAAACCAAGCAATCAGAGCTTCTGGGGAATGATTGCATTGGTGTTGAACTAGGCCGGGACAGCCTGTAGGTGACTGTTAGGACACAAACAATTAGCAATGTTAAATAAATAGACATCCCATGTGATAAGGATTATATCCATGTTAATATGATATGCATTTCTACACTACATAAATAACACTGACATTTGGTGTCTGTTATGACATTGCGCCTTGTCAATTAGTAACCCTTAGCAGTTTAGCACTATGAGAGAACAGGGACTGATAAAGGATGAATTTCTCCCGTGGGGAGGGGGAATCAAAAGATTACACTCTACTCATTCAATATGAAATTCATACACAGCTGATGACAAGCTGATATGACAAACTGCAGCAGTGGCTGCAATGTGAGCGGCGGAGCAGTTCCTTTGGCAGCAACAGTAAATGCATGACATCGTAAATAGACTGGACAGTGTTCAGGGTATGCGTGTGTAAAGTGTTTCAGTCTGACTGTAAAGTCAAAGACATCTCTCTGGGATAGTTATGGTGACTTGGCTCTATGTTGCTATTAAATAAATACTGTGCAGTATGTCATGAACAGCGAGCCACACTTCATTTTATTAGCTATTAAAGTCACTTGGAAAGATCAGGTTTTGAATTATAAATACATCTTGTAAATACATGATGTCCCCAGAGTGAAAGCTTTACAGACTACTGTGATAATTATATTAATACTTGTTAATGGGGAATTCACATCAAGCTCTACTCAAACTGCAATAACAGAGCAGACTGCATTTCTTACCTAAGACTGCGTATTAAGGTGATATTCCTCAGAGCTTGGGACAGAAACATGCTGCTCTCCTCATTCAGCTGCACACAGTCCAGACTTGAGGAGCACACACAAATACATATTAACACACAGGAACAACAGACATTTTTTGTACACATTTTCATTCATATCTGTGTGTGTGCACGTCTTACCAAAGGTCTTCCAGACTGACACACTGTCCCAGCATTTCCATGAGCTGCAGTCCTCCAGCCACAGACCACACACAATGAGACAGACTGCAGTAGAAAAGTTAAATGTCAGTTCTAATATTTCAACTCAAGTTCACACACATAACATTATTTTTTACATGGTTGTTGTTCCTCATGTATGAAACTACCTATAAAAGCAGTTCACTATTCAGCTGCACTATACTAATCCAATCCAATCCAACTTTATTTGATTAAGCACTTTAAAAACAACCACAGTGGACCAAAGTGCTGTACACAAAAGATAAAAACAGAAAGAGAAACTAACTCAAATGCTTACTTGAGCGATCGTAGACGAGGCAAGAATCTGGTCATATTCTCAGCTGCTGTGTTACTGATCACATGACCTGACAGACTGGAAGAGAGAATCAATCAATCAATCAATCATCAACATAAGCTAAAGGGGAAACAGTCAAATTAAAGGGGAAACAATCCTGGGCCACAATAAAGGCATTAAATTAGGTAATTATCTGTGTTAATGCTGGGAAAATCTGAGATAAAGGCAACTTTGCAAGTGTCTGAAATCAACCTAGCCAGAGCTGTTTTAGTTGGGAATGCTATAATCTCCCAGGTTCTATGATGTGCTACCTATTTTTGTTTTCTACTAATGTTCTTTTATGTTTGCCCTTCTGCATCTTATCTTATCTTATCTTATAGAGCTTTACAATAAGCGTGGAACTTTAGTGCTGAATCACAGTTAAATAAGGGAGAAGCAAAGGAATGAAAATGCTTTAAATGAATAATAAAATGTGCTTATGTTACCCACTTTAGGTGCTGAATGGATACAGACTGCAGGATAGCCTGTGAGAACTCCTCAGTCGCAGTCACAGCCACAGCTCTCTCTTTGGATGCAATACTGCAAAAGACAAAAGAACACGTTGGCCATGCTAGAACTCTAAAACACATGTTGGTCACGGCGCCAAATGTGAAAAAGCGCTAACCTGAGAGTAGTGAGATTTGGCAACAATGGCAGAGAAGAACAGAGAAACTCAGCTCCCACCATACCCAGGATGTTGTCGGAAACACTGAATAATGGGCACGAATTAATAAGTAATTGTGACATTGTGAATACTGCAGTGTGCATATTATGTTCATACATGAAATAAAAGAATACTCACTCCAACTCTGTCAGTAAAGGACATCTCTGGATGATGTTCTCCATCAATGCAAGCTGGTACCCATCAACTGCACAGTCTACAAGGCTAGAGGAGAGGAGAGGAGAGGTGAGGTGAGGTGAGGAGAGGAGTATGCCATCATTTTTAAAGGTGTAAATGTGGAATTTGTTTTTCACAAGACCACAAAAATAATGTTTCTATATAAGTAAGATCGCTGAACACTGCCTTCATAACAACCAATCTTCGTAACAGCTGCCATTTATTTTATATCCATAAGGCAAACTCGCATAAAGTTAGATTTATGCCCTTATTACAGTGGGGTCGTACCCTATTTTTTTTACGGCCATTGATTGAGCTGGATCTGCAGCGTCGCCACTGCAAAAACAAGACAAACAACACAAAATGATGCATCGTCAGATTTTTTCTTTGACAGCCAGGAACATTTAAAAGTTTAATACTGGAAAGAAGAAATTCAGCTATCAGCAGCACTATTGTACACTACAGATGCTGCTTTCAAAATTTACGCTCATTTTTACAACTACCTTTCTACACCTACAGTATCATCAATATGCTTTTGGTTTTTGCAGCTTTTTTATTAATTATTCAATACAATAACTTCAAATTCATTACCTGGCTGAAGTCATTTCAGCAGACTTCATCAGAGAAAGGTGTAGCGTTGTTTGGTGAATACTGCAAAGTAGATATGGATTACAGCGTTAACAACACATACTGTATATCTTGATTAGCCCCTTGATGCCTGAATTTATTTACAATGATATAAAAAAAATAATTATTTGTGTTTTGGCTTTCAAGCTGATGCTAAATTAAGAGGAGATTGTTAATTTGTCTATAGCACATAGAACAGATGTGGATGTTGCATGTATGATGCAACAGGCATTACTGGTAAAAAAAACTTTTATTGATGCCACAAATGCCACTCCAACTGGTCCTATGAGAAACCAGTGCTTGCAAAAGGTTCCTAGGTATGTATTGAATATGCACAAACCGGCATTGGGAGAATCTTGGCTGGTATGATGTGAATTCGCGACAATCGGTGTTAAGGGGTTAGGGACGGTGACTTTGAATATTCATAGGGAGTGTATAGTCTCCTGATGTGTATTTGCCTGCCTGCATTTGCATATCTCACCTGATAGTTTGAATGTTGCTATTGAGGTCCAAACAGCGACACAACAAACACACAGCTGCCTCAGCTCGAATCCAAGATTCCTCAATACTGATGAGAAAGGCAGAGTGGTATTTCAATGGTATAACTCAACTCAACAATAATTCATGCAACCATGGGGATGGAAACACAAAGGTGTGTTCAACCAGGGCTGATTTTTCAATATCTTTGAGGGACAGAAGTTCAATATATCTGCTGTACTTCTTCTCACCTGACGACGTATCCTCTCTCACTTCTGTTCAACAGATTTACAAAGTCTTCAATCCACTCTGACTGCAGCAAATTGTTCTTGAACCTTAGGACCAAACAGAGTAATTAAGACGGATTTTCAGATGACTGCTGAATATTTGTGGCCAGCATAGAAAATAAAAACACTGAACAAAATGCTGCACAGCAGACGCCACGTCTGATCAATTCCTCAATGTTACCTGAAAACTCATAACAAAGAAATATAGTTTTGTTTTTGTCTTCACACTTACACATTATGTCATTAATCCACTGGGGACTGAGAGGCCTCAATAACATTTTTTCTTATTTTTTGCAGAACCTTCATCCTTAAAAAACAATTATTCAACAGAAGTTCAACTATAAACTTAAATTACAAGGTTTCCCAATAAAACCATATACAGCATCAACTTCCACACACTACCTCTCTTTTCCTGAAGTCCTCAAAGATTGAAATTATAGAAAGGCCTTAAGTATGATTCTATAAAATGGCCTGAGCTGGTGGTGTACTTACTCCAGTTTGGTCAAACAGGGACAGTTGGGTACAATCTCTGCCAATCTGACCAGATGGTCACACTTCAAACTGCTTTCTCTGACACTGGCAAAAAAAATGGGACAAAAGAAAGAAATAATAAAACAGCAGATGTGGATTCCACTAAAGTCTATCCTGTGTTGAATGTAATGTGCACTAACACTTCTAGTTTGCATTATCAGACTAAGAGCAATGCCAACTTTTGCTTTCAGTAAAGAAGAGCAACAATGTGACCTGCTTTGACACGAAAATCCTCTCGTGACAGTAACATATGGTCAAAGCTTTTGCTTTTTTGGCTGACACAGAACGTTGCCACTTCCTGCAGTGCAGTGTTTGCTAGAAGGAAGGAAGGTACTTTCAGAGAAGCCAAAATACGTAGACCAGATGTGTAGTAGTGGGTTAAACTGTAATTCTGACATATGTAAAAGTGTGGCCTCCTTGTCTGCACAATCTGTACTTAGTGGCTGTCCTCGGCAGATATCATAATTTGCGTTTGAATTTTTACCACAAAAGCAGATGATTCATCAAATGTTGTTCCTTTTTTATTTCTCCAAACATATCTGGCGATTCTAGTCACAACAGGCTTCATCTGTCCACAGAACTTGTTTCCAAACTGGATCTGGCTTATCCACATGTCAATTTGCATACAGCAAATGTTGGTTTTTGTGATGAGATAGCAGGTTTCCCGCTTATGAACGTTGAACCACAACTCATGTGTCAACTCCTCTCACACATCTTGTTTGCAAAGTTGGAAACTCTTTGATATCTCCTCATGCACTGCCTCTACTCTGTGAGCATTGTTTGGTACATTTTCAGATCCTCACTCAGTTGAGTAGCGTAGTCTGTCGCTGTTAAGTGTTACCAAATCAGCTTTTGAATTTTGAATTTTGAACAGCTCCTATTGACTACTGAAGACCTATTTCATTAACTAAGTACTGAGGTTTTATAACTTTATACCTGTTCGAGCTTTTGCACATGCCACGAATTAAGTATTGTATTTTTCAAGTTAATGAAATAACAAGTGTTAGTGCATTAACAACTTTAATGTCTGTTTCCTGCAGGTTTTTTTCCCCAATTGGAAATCAACAAAATATGTAATTTGCTGACAATTATGACAATGTTATTTAATCTGTGTACATTTTTCTAAAACCAGAAATTCTATAAAGTTATTCTAAATGTTGGTTATAGTGCTGAATTTTGATAAGGAGGTCATGATGTCAGAACACTTCACATACAACCCGGTGCTCAACACATCAAAGGTGTGCAGTGGTAATGTGGTAACAGTGCAGATTTTAAAAAATGTAACACTTGTCGCACGTGTGATTTTGGCTTCTTTTCCTACCTCAGACTCTTTTCACAACCTCCATTTTGTCTGAACCAGATGAGACACTTCTCCTCTTCTCCCAAACTATGAGCAGATGTCAGAAAGTTTAGTCCACGGAGAAAGAGACAGAGGGATGAATCCTTCATTAAGTCTTGCAGTTTTTCGTGCACCTAGCAGTTCATTTAAATGATTTGTTTCTTGGACATTTGTTTACTCATTTCTAAAATACACAGACTCACCTGACTTCCACAGAAGAGACATCAGTACAGGTACACAGTGTGCCGGCCACATCCAACAGCCCCTGCTGGGTCAGTCGATTGTGACTGAGACTGTGGATTAAGAAACATTAAAGAGCAGGAAAGCATGAGTCCATATTTACCTCATTTACTTTCACACAACACCCTGCTGTTTCAGGCTGATTTTGATAGAGAGTAAACAGTATTTTCACTGTTCTATTCGATTTAGCAGCTACAACTGAAAATGCAAGCTGATACAGGCATATACCAGTATGTCGTTATCTTACTTGACATAGCTGCTGATCTTAAGTCTTGGTAGAGAATCCACCAAACACTTCAGTCCTTCATCTTCCAGTTGGTTACTTGATAAACTGCAGTCAAAATAAAGACAAGCTAAGCATCCAAACCAACAGTTCAGAAAGAAAACACTGGATTATCCACGGGTAGATGGGTGTTTGGTTATGTTTATAGTGTTTGTGTGGCTCGTACTCCAAATCAGACAGTCGGGGTCCCTGCTGCAGAATCTGAAGCAGTTTCTCCATGTCGTCACCATTCAGGCTAAAATGTGTCAACCTGTGTGCACCAACAGTCAGAGAAACAGCTCATTAGGTTAATTAGCTGCCAGTTGTGGTGAATTCATTCTATTACTTTCACACGTCTTGTCTTTGCTCTTTATTCTGTGCTGATTAAGAATAGCAGATCACACAACACAGAGAGAACCTAGGTACCTAATGTACTTCAAACTGACATTTCATATTTAGATAGTAAATTACTTAAAGTTTTTTATGCCTCTTCTTTGAGAAACCCACTATTTATGTGTCATAAAAAGTTCTTTATCAGTTTAGCAGTTTAGACAGCAACATCTTGACAGTTAAATGGAAAAGTGGCAGCACTTATTCTTCCGTCAAATGCTAAAATGAAAACACAAAGGGGAAATGTTCTCATCTATTTACTGTTAAGTTTCATTTGCGGTAAGCCACTTTCTGCCAGTGATGGCATAGCTTGTTTATGATCATTTCCTCACATTGTGCCACAGATTAAAAGATAAGCTACAGACAAAGCTAAATTTGCTGTACTGTGCGAAAAATGAATGCTTGAGCGGTCTGAAAAATAAACACCCACAGTTTTTTTTGTTATATTAGTCGACAGAGCATTCTTTTTTTTAGTCACTAACTGATCAGAGACCTGCAGCTGACTTGTTCTGCTTTTACTCCTCCAAACGTGATGAAGGAATCACTCTGAGGCCTGGAAAAAACATCATCAGTGACGATATTAATAAATGTAAAGACATAATGGTGTAGCTTACACATTCACTCATATTAACTGTAAACACAACTTAAGAGAGAGACTGTCAGAAGTACTGTACCTGAGCTCCACTGATACGACTCGCTGACTGTCATTCAAACAACTGACTAATATCAGTGCATCAGTTGCTGTGGTGATGCTGTGGCTGACACTGAAGAAAAAGAAGTTAGATTAAAGTTTAGAACTAAACCACAGCAGCCATTACTAAATATGTAAAAAACAAACAAACAGAGTAGCTCTGTTCTTTTTTTCCATTAACATGATGGCATGCTTTTATGGTAACAAACTTTAGGTTTTGCTTCATTCCAAGCCTAAAGGTGTTTTTAATAATTAGACACAGTGGTATCATTAGACTAGTGCTACTGCTTTATACTTTAATGCTAATTAACCATCTGATAAAAGTCAACAAAATTCAAAACAACTGCTTGGTTGAATAATCCATTATAAAATAAATGTTGAACATAAATTATGTTTATGTTTATATTTATATTACTCTCATTTTTATAATATTTTTTTACCTTATTTTTAGTACATTTTTATTGTACATAAAGAGTAAGATACACCGGAGTCAAATTCCTTGTTTGTGTCTACAAACTTGGCCAATAAAGTTGATTCTGATTCTGATTCTGATGTAAATATCCACAATGTTGTACAGATGTTTCATAAAAATACATTTCTGGACACACTGGTTTGCTATTTATATGTGTAAAATATAAGTAGCTCAAAAATTTCCATGATGTATTCATTTTTTCCAACAGGGATTAAGTTATAAATCCCTGTAATACAACTAGAGAAAAAACACGCACAGCAATTAATTCATGCATGTGAACGTCTTACTTGAGTCTCTGCAGCGACGTCATCTTTGGCAACACTTTAAGCAGACTCTTGATTGCCTTGTCTGTCAATGAGCAGTGGGAGAACCTGGCACAACATATTAGTGCATTAACATCTACCTGTTCAGTCACAGCATTAAATAATAATGGGAGGATATGCAACAGTTAAACTTACTCTAACTTCAAATGGGAGCCACACTGGACCAATCTTGTACACACTGTGGTGACGTTAGAGGGTAGGAGGCTGCTGTTCCTTATCCTATATAATAATAAAAGGATATTTCTTTTGTATTGAAATTGTGTTTTGAAAAAAGCTGAAGTTAGTCAGTCTGTTTATCAGCTTACTGTACCTGAACATCTTTAACTGCTCTTTGTCATCACTAAAAAAAAGAAGTGGAGCATACAATTAGCTTAAATCCAAATACAGGCAGTGGCTTTTAAATGTTTTGATGATTATAAAAGATGCAGCCTTTCTACCTTTTCTCAGGGCAGAACTTTAGAATCACCTGGTCTTTGCCGCTGTCGCTGTGAAACCAACAACCGATTAATAATCTGCATATTTAAATGTTGATTTGTAATTAACAGTGCCATTGTGTCCCTGGTACTGAAAAGTTATATGGCCCTTTATAAACAGATATAAACTAGGCATTTAACATTTATATTCATAACATTTGTCAACAGTTGGTGAAACAGGTGCTTGCTCTTGCAATCATTAAATGGCGAAAACGTAAAACAAAGAGCACCTGATGAGAATTTGTGTTAAGCTGTTATGGGAGGATAAAGCGCCGGCCAGCATCACCACTCCCTCCATGCTGATGCCATTGTTACTCGCACTGAAAAACAAAGACAAAAACAATGAGCCAGGAGGAAGCCAGTGTCTAAATAAGCCATTTGTACAGAATAATGCCCCGGGGTAAATGCAGTGGCTGCCTGCGTGGGCACATGCTGTTTTCAACCTGTTTGGCGAGAAAACAGCAGTCCTGCTTTTGCCAACTTACTTAGTGTATCTAACAACAACACAGTCTCCCATTGAAACACTTCCAAGTCAATAAAGAAGCACTTAATTCTCCTACTAGTAGGAAAACGTATACTTGATATAACTGTTAACTGTAATAAATGAATGGTGTGTGAGCCTTACTTAATGTCCTGGATGTTGCTGAGACGAGGCAGGACATCCAACAACTTCCTCAGACCTTTGTTGCCTAAAGAGTTACTGGACAAACTGAAAATAAAGAATAGTAAAAGTTAGACGAGCTGCCAAAAATAAAACAGTCAGTTAAAAATCTTGTAATATATAATATTGCATAAGAATTTAATATGACAATTTCCTAGCAACATGACATACATGGGTTTTTCTTTTTTGCCAATTTCAACATAGTGTGGGTAAAGCTGATTGGACTGAAATGTACAATGAGTGTCAAAAGAGATTCTAGTTGTTTTGCAAGTAAATAAACTTACTGCA
This sequence comes from Chromis chromis, assembly GCA_900302755.1. Taxonomy (NCBI): domain Eukaryota; kingdom Metazoa; phylum Chordata; class Actinopteri; family Pomacentridae; genus Chromis; species Chromis chromis. The sequence continues at coordinate 4,098 of OMNN01098766.1, read as the reverse complement.
TATATCAGAGTCTGAAGTTGAGTCAATGCAGCTTTAATGGACATGGTAGCAACAGTTTAGAGTTCATACAGCCCTTATTATACTTCAAGAAGCACTTAAACAAACAAAGAATGATGTGAAAAACATCAGTGAGTTCCTTGCTTCATTTAAGTAGTAACAACTATGTGCATGCCGCATACTGATTCTACTATGTACACCGGAGAAGCAGTTTTTTCCCGCAAAAGTGAAGCTTTTGGAGCAGTGGTGGCCTAATGGTTTGTGAAGCGAACTTATAACCGGTGGATTGCCGGTTTGAGTCCCCGGACTGGCAAGAGGTTGAGGTGGGAAAGACAATTCCCTTGTATTTACACTGACCCAAACCCTTTTACTTAGTATGCCATAAAGGGATGTATAAATAAACTTTTACTAGACCCTCTTGTGCTGAATATTTTTAGTACTAAATGTATAATAATAATAGTAACTAAAAATGTTTCTGCATTACTGTTACAGGTTAGTAAGTGGTTTTTGATTGTGTTTGCATGAGTCTTACTCCAACTCAGTGAGACCAGATGAGGTCCCCAAACTTTTCCACACTCTTTCCAGGTTAGCAGGCAGCAGATTGCAGCATCTGAGACTGGCAGAGGCAACAGTTTCAGGATTATCATTAGTATATTATCAATAATATTCACTTTTCAGCTGCAGACATAGTTGGGTTGCAAACAAAAATGAACAACCCTGCCCTTTCTCTCGCTAACTGATTTACAGTTGGTAAACACTTTCTGTTTCTCTTTGCAGTAAATTCTACTCCTGTTGCAACATGGTGCTCAAAAAAATACAGTTTCGTTATTGTTGTAAGAGCGACACTGTGGCAACAACTAAATACATACCAGAGCGTTTTAGACACTTCATTTGCAGGTTTTTCACTCCCTCCAGAGAATACTATGGACACCTGGACAGGACTCTGTAGTCTGAAACATAAAGAAACATACAGTTTAGAATTAAATTAAGTTGTATGGTGGTTCCTTACAAAATAAAATGCATTCAAATATATATATAAAAAATAAAACTAATGATGCAATAATGTTTGCAACAGAGGTTATGCATTTGTTGGTACAATATGCCTGCAGTTAATCTCTGCACATCTGAATGAATGAGAGGTGCATCAGAGGAAAGTAAAATGTGAAAACCCGTCTTGTTTACCGTTTAAATATTCATTTGATTACAACATCTGGGTGTGTCTAACCCACTGCTGGACTTCTCTTTATAGATAGAATACGCATAAAAGGGCTTGCCACTATGGTGGGGTGTGTGAATGTGTGTATATATAGTAGCAATGCACATTACATGTGTGTTTGTACCTGATGTGAAGCTCCATCACAGGAGGACAATCGGACAACGACAGCAGAGAAGTCAGAATGACCAAACTCTCCATTGATGAGCAGCTGTCATTCAAGCTGAGAAAAGACAAACAAGTTGTTTAGCTTAATGTCATCTCTCAGATTACATGTAGCATTATGTTAGTATTATATCACTGTGATAAAGTTTGGCATTAATCCAGTCTTACATGATTTTCCTGGTGATGCTGAACTCTGGCAAACACTGAATCAGCGTCTTCAAAGTTTGCTCATCCCACTGGCCTCCAGACAGACTAAGGTGCACACACATGGAATACAAAACACACACAACTTCATTAGATTCGATTAGCACAGATACACTATATGCATACTCAGTGATATATAGTGCAGTACTGATACACAACACCTAATCTGATACACAGACCAGAAAATTCACTCTGACTAGCAGTGCCAAATAAACCGCCAACTGTCCAGCGAGTCTATTTAAATTATACTTTTGCCACACAGTTTAGATTATATAGTTAGTCTGCTCTGTTTCTTTTTTTATTCAGCAATTAGTATTCTGTTACGCCGTGTTTTTGCTAGAGGGTTCTAAATATGAACAGGTATATTTTGAGTTACTTACTCCAGCACGGACATGGAAGGGCAGCGAGCCAATGTTTTGGCAAGGTTTCGCATTTCAGGCTTGCTCCAATCCTGGTTCAACAAGCTGAGTATAACGATACCAGAGACATGCTTAAAACATAAAAGTGCAAAATATCAACACAGAAAAAAATCTGAATCAGGCCTTAATTCAAAGGTTCAGAGGCCATTTCTAGTCCAGATTAACTGATTCCAAAAAAGTCAAGGTACACCCCTTTAACAACAAAGACGGAGCAAAGTTCAACAAGGAAACTGGAAGTTTTTTAAAGAAGTCAACTTACGATAAGTGAGTTATTGTTTAATGTCTTACCTGATTGTTGGTTCAGGTTTAGTTTTATGGCTGCAAAGGGGAATACATACGCATGTTAGAATTTTTATTATGTTAATTTTATTGTTTATTGATTAATCCAACAATAAAACTCACCTGATCATATCTGTGTCTGGGCAGAAAGTTACTGTCACTTCTTTCATCCCACTGCAAAGACAAGGGTAAACAAATCTGAATCTGAAGTGTTTACTTGGTTGCTTTTTACTTGGTTTACTTTGAATTAATTGCTTTGAGTTTTGGGAGGCTCAGAAAATCTTTATAGAAAGAGGAAATCAATATGCAGTCAATCAATTGCTGTCAAATGTGAGGCTAAGCTGAAAGTGTGTGAAGTGTTAAAATTAGCTTGTATGAACTGGTATGTACGTATGCGTGTGTGTGTGTGTGTGTGTGTGTGGCCATACTCTGCATGAACATGTTGTATGTTCAAACACGAAGACATTTTCTCAATGAGATAGCCCACTGCTTTCAGAGAGGTGTTGTTTCGTCCCAGCCTGCACAGATAAACGCATAAATGATCTAAACCGTCTCAATAGTAAGCTTGGCTAAAAAGAAGGACAATCTCGTGTTGCTTTGCTGTGGTGATTAGCAGGCCCGTGACAAGTATGAACTTACATTATAGAGACCAGTTTCTGCAGTTTGGTAAAAATCTCGGCAATGTGCCCGATTCCTTTGTCCTTCAGATTGTTGTCACTTAGACTGAAATGCAAAACATGGCAACAAAGATAGGTGAGTGCCAACTTTCAGACCTCAATCTGAATTTTTGTCACCATTGTATTCGGTATCTGGTTTCAGCAATTCCATTTGGTAGGTCTGGTCACACATATCCAAATTAGAGAGACAAAATGAAACATACTTGATTTCAGTGATGTCTGGACACTTCTGTAGACCAGATGCCAAACTAGCTGCTCCCATAGCAGTCAGACTGGCACCACAAAACCTTGTGAAGGCATAGATACAATCAGTCAGTCACTATTGTAGAGCTGTTAAGGGAGGATTGCTCCTAACAGGTCTTTTTTTTGCACCATTGAACATGTCAATTATGTGGACTGTTTGCAGAGAGTCAAAGGCAAAATAAGACGGTGGGCTTTCGTTTTGGGAGTGTGTCTTCAGTTTTTAGTGCAAGCAGTCAAACAGTCAACATACACCGATGAGGCATAACATCATGACCACCTGCCTATTACTGTGTTGGTCCCCCTTATGTGGTCAAAAATGCTCTGAACCATTGGGCATGGACCAGAGGACCTCTCAGGGTGTCCTATGGGGTCTGGCACCAGGACGTTGGCAGTGGATCCTTTGGGTACTCTGGCTTGTGCAGTGGGGCCTCTGTCAATCCAACTTGTTCCACTGCATCCTGTTGATGCTTGATCAGAATGGGGTCTGTGAAGTTTGGAGGTCACATCAACATCTTGGGCCATTGTCATGTTCCTCAAGATGTTCCTGATTGTTGGATGTTGTTGCCATGTGGTGGGGTGCATTTTCCTGCAGGGGTAGGCCAGTGACATTTGGGATTTCCATTTGCATGAGGGAGTGTGCTTGTTCTGGGACAATGTTTATTTGGGTGTCTAAGTCTCATCAACATGGATGTTAAAATCCAAGGTTTTCCAGCAGAACACTACATAGTACCAATATGATCTTTAGATTTGTTTCAGTGGAAAAGAAATGAAGAAATGTCCGCTCCCACTTAAATTGTGACTCATATCAATCAAAAGAATCCCTGTTTTTAAATCAGAATTTGTTTTGCCTGTTGTTCAGCCCTAGTGGACCCTAATATCCACAAATTCTGAATAAGGTTAC